>QRFJ01004669.1:0-31641 GCA_006176705.1 Cocos nucifera | reverse complement strand
ATTCCTCCAATTAGAAGATCTAATTTTGAGATGATAATGAGAAAGAAGGATCTCTAGGATTCAGCTCCGAATGGGATACGTAGAGGTCAGGCACTTGCTGGCTAGATCAGAACCTTTGTGCTTACAGGATCATCATAGGATAATAGGATTACCTACTAAGGTAAATTAAATTTGATTTAATATCATATTTATTTTAATTATAAATAATAAAAATTAGATCTAAAACATCTAGATAATTGGATTAAAGAAAAAAATTTTGAAAATTAATTTTTAATCGATAGATCTGAACGAACCTGTCCGAAAATCAGGATTTTTTCACTGGTATCAGAGCTAAGGTTCATAAAATTATCTATTTTAAATTTATTATAGACAAGTATTTTAGATTTATCAATTATTGATATTAATTATTCTCTCTGTGTTTTTCAAAACTCTTTTGAAGATGAGCAGTCGTCCTTTGCAGCAGCACAGCCTTCTTATTTTGATCGCCTTTCTTTGATCTGAATCGCACCAACCAAGGTCCAAAACTCCTTTTGGACGTGGAGAGCAAGGGGAGAAGAGGACTATGGCATGGAGAAGGAGGGGAGAGGCAGCCTTGGGGTGTGGAGAAACATGATCTCATCATATCTCTATATCTCATTATGAGTTGGATACAGGGTCTTATTTATAGACTAGCTGTGATCCAACTCCTCTTCTTCCCAACCAATCACAACCTTTGTGAAATCAGATCTAAATCTGATTGGTGGGAATAGAGTCCTCTGGATTCCTCCTTAGAGGGGCTGCGCTAAGACCAGTCAAAGTTGGTTCTTAGAAGAACTCTAATTGGAATCCAAAAGGAGATGGAGTCCTTGTCCAACAAGGACTCCTAGGCGCCTCCAACTTGGGCACATGCCTAGGGTGGCATGCGCCCTTCTCCTTGCCAGGTTCTGGCAGGGGACAGGCCCCCACCAGTCCTCCAATAGGTGCATGACATGTGGTCAAAAGTCAAAATGTCAATGGTCAACATTTGACCAGTCAAAGGTAGACTTTTGACCAAAGTCAAAGAACAAGAAATGGCAGGTGACCAAAAATGGCAGGTAGTGTCTTACAAATAAGACAACCTTTTCTGACTTGGACAACCTCCTGTCAGACCATATGAAGGCCTCTATTTGAGCACAAACTCCTTTGGCTCAGACAAGACAACTTATTTATGATAGCAAAAGAAGAACGTTAGGTTCAATCGAGTGCTAGCACGATTTCCTTGAACCTAATTGAATCTCATTCAGATCAATTGAACTAGATCAGTTCAATTGATGATCACCAAATTCAAACCCTTGTTTGTGTGACCCAGTTAGGTTCAGTTCTGTATGGTAATGGGATATGTCATGATCTCTATCATCGACATCATCGAAACTCCTTTTGATGGATCAGAACTCTTCTGATTCGAACAGCTAGAATGATCGATCATCTAAATCATTCTAATTGCTCCCAAAATCCACCAGTGACACCTAGCAGTATATGGTGGCAACCCATCAGAGCTGAATGTGAACCTCTTGGTGCAGCTACCTGTGTGATTCAGTTCTTCTATCTTGAGCCCCGATCAGATTAGGATTAAGGTGAACTCGTCAAACCCTAGTCTCTATCATATGATGTAATCATTCGATTCGAGTCCAATGTGAAAACCTAAATAGAAACTCTTTCTATTATTTCACTCTACCATGGCCATGGGCTTCTGGACTTGATTCTCATGATCATCATAGGGCTGCTCCTCTACCACCGAGGTAGATAGATTCCATCTTGATGCAATCCAGTTCCTATAATGAGCATGCTATAGCCAACATACACCTCAGGGTTCCGTATGGCTAGGAGACCGAGTTATGGTATAGTCAAACTATAACACTCTCAAGGTGAACTGTTGATGCACCTTAAGTCAAAGAATCAGACACACCACTGCAGCATCGAGTCAGTCATTGATGAGAAGGTAGACTTCCTAATGACTACTCGAGGTGGTCACGCTCAGTGCCATCATTCTCTAACGAGTACCTGTACTCTCGCTCCGATGTCTCCATATTGTAGACTCAAGACTCATCTACTAAAGAGAAGTGATTATACACCAACCTTCTGGATCAATCACCATCCTCGTGATGATCCTATGGTCGGAAGCATTTTATGAGTTAATAATGATTATTCATATCTAAAATTTTCAACTCTTGAAAATATGAATTATCATTACCATTAACTCAAAGGATGTATCACAAACACTACATACACATATATGATAGAAAATTATCCATTTTATTGATTTTAGTCAAAATTATAATTTTGCGCCTAGAAGTGTATTACAAGTGTCAACCAATTCTGCCTTTTAGGGTACATATATCTAACATGAGGCTCCAAGGAATTACTAACATAGAAGACTTGACTAGCTTGGAAGGCAAGTATATACGATTCTTCAGTGCGAAGATGGCATTGTATGTTAACGAGAGTAAAACCACACTCATCAATCTTCATCCCAGACTGTGATAAGTTGTCAAATCAATCATACTTCATCAATGCAATCCTTCTTTTAGAATAATAGTTCAAGATGACTATCTTCTCCACCACGCCATAATAGTTCAAATCCTCCGTACGAGATTGTGAATCCCTCGAACTAGCATAACACCCAGTGGTGGCGCTCAACATGATGCCACTATTTTGTGTTGCCATATTTACGGATCTATTATGAATATTAAACCTGTAATCGTTAATGATGAGTTGTTTATACTCACGCATAGTACAATTAGGGCCCATTGAAAAAGCATGCACTTTAGGGCTCACATCACTGAGCGACAATCTCTACACCTAATTAAGAAGATGACATCTAATTAGTAAACATGTTCAAATAAGTTGTACAAGGCAAGAATATATAATTGCTTATATAATCTTTGAACTATTCAAAAAATTCTTTACTGTGTATTTTTTCTTTCTTCCGCATACTTAGAGTGCCATATTTTACTCTTATGACCTCCTTGTGTTTGCTGCATGCACAAAGAATAAATTTAAATATAATTAGAAATTTTTTTAATTATTATAAAATAAATAAGGCTAAGTGATTCATCTTATGTATGGCTCAATGACATCACAGTTGAAGAGCACGTAGCAATGTGCCTTATCCCTTTTCTCAATGCTTAAATCAGTAAGGCGGTATGAAGTGAAAAATCCATCTGACTATGGAATAGACTCAAATGCAGGCTCAATTGGCTCATACTGATCATCCTGATTCTTCATTGGCTGATTATGATGTGTCTCGAGCTTGTTTAAATACGTGGTACAAAAATTCATACACTCTTGACCCAAATAACCTTCTGCTATTGATCCCTTCGAGCGATTCATATTTCTTACATAAGATTTCAGAGTTTGAATATTCCTCTCAATAAGATACATCCATTGATAGAACACTGAGCCTTCAAGTACAACTTCCCCCACAAGGTGCATGGTAAGATGCATCATAATCATGAAAAATGATGGTGAAAATATCTTCTCCATATCACATAATATAGTCACTGTCCTTGCCTTCATTTTCTTCACGTCTTTCTTAAACAATCTCTTTGCACAAATATCTCTATAAAAAATTATAAAGATGAATAACAGCCATTCTGATATTTTTTGGCAACATGTGGTGAATAGCTATTGGGATCAATTCCTGCATCAATACATGATAATCATGAGTCTTCAATCCCCCAAGTTTGACATTCTTACTATTCACACGCTTTGATATATTGCTTGAGTATCCATTAGGGACTTTTATGTTCTCCAACACATGAAGAAATATGGACCATTCAGAGGCATTCATAACATAGCATGCATGAGAGAGCCTCCAATCTTCTCCCCCTATCGGCTCTGGATGGAGTAATCTTCTAATACCCCATTCTTCAAGTCAAATCAAGAATTCAAGTCATCCTTAATCTTATTTTTGATATTTAAGATTGTTGCCAATAGGAGCTCACACACATTCTTTTCAATATGCATTACATCTAAGCAATGGCGCAATAAGTTTGTCTCCCAATATGGCAAGTCAAAGAAGATACTCTTTTTCCTCCAATTAAAGTGTATGTCATCTTTCTTTGATCGATACTTCTTTCTTTTACCACTAATTGGATCACCTTTCCTAAATTCAACATTGAGACCATCCAACTCTCTAAGTATATTGCATCCAAACATCCGACTAGGTGCCTCACCTTCTTCAAAAGTGTCATCGAAGGAGCATGCATCCCTTTTGTATGGATGATTTTGATGGAGGAAACATCGATGCCCCATATAGCTAAAGCTCCTCCGATGTGTCTACCTTCTAGATCGAATATTTTTTCGATAAATCGGGCATGCTAGCTCACCTTTGGTGCTCCAACCCGACATTAGGGCATAGGCTGAAAAGTCATTTATTGTCCATAAAAGTGCTATGCGCATGGAGAATGACTCATTCAGCAAAGCATCAAAAGTTGGAACACCTTGAATGCTCCATAACTATTTCAGCTCAGCAATAAGAGGCTGCAAATAAACATCAATATCGTTACCTACCTCCATCAGTCCAGGGATGAGCACTATTATGAAAGCAAAGAATTTTTTCATATACATCCAAGGTGGAAGGTTGTAACATGAATAAATACTAGCCATACACTATGAACGGTATTCATATGCTTGAATGTATTGAAACCATCGCACGACAAGCCAAACCTCACATTACGTATCTCATGTGCGAAGTCAGGATGTAATTCATTAAACTTCTACCATGCCTCTCCATCGGCTGGATGTCTCAATGCATCATCTTTTGTTCGATCCTCTTCATGCCATCTCATGTCCTTCGATGTCCTTACCGACATAAATAACTTTTATAGTCTCGAAATAAAAAAAAATGCCACATCAACTTTTAAGGTACATAAGTCGATGTGCCATCTTTATTCTATTTTCATCTTGACACACCGCATCTCATGCACTCATTTTGGTTGACATCCCCCTCCCAATAGAGCATGCAATCATTGGGACATACATGTATCTTGGTATAAGCAAAGCCCAGCTGTTCAATAATCTTCGATGCCTCATAATTATTCTTTGAAATTTATGCATCATCCAAAAGAATGTCCCTCAAAAGTTCTAATATGCAGTTCACTCCATTATTATTGAATCCATTGGAATATTTTGCATGATACAACCAGATTAAAGACTCCAACTTTGCTATCTTTTTACATCCAAGATACAACAAAATATTAGCATCCTTCATCAACTTACAGATCTTCTCTACATCCTCATTGTTTGTCATTTCACCAACCACATGATCAAGCATGGATGTAGATACACCATCATTGTAGCCAACAAACGAAAAAATATCACGAACCATTTGTTCCACTCCCCTATCATGTTGATCGCCTCCTTACGGTCTGCCCTCACCATGTTGGTCCCAATAAATTTCATAACTAGCTTTAAAGCCATAAATAGTGAGGTGATCATTTACATCTTGATGAGGTAGTCACGGTCCACCCATATACTTTTTACAAGGACATTGGATTAGTCCATGGTCCCTAAATTTTTCTATAGCAAAATCAAAAAATTTTTAAAGTCCAACCTCATATTCTGGCGAGAGCTTACTAAACTTCATCCATCCCTTATCCATTTTAAAAATGATGATACTATAATTAAATCATTTGTGGAACTTAAATTATATACTAATGCATTATAAATAAATATGCAATAAATACATCCTATCACCAACTAATAGATAAAGATAGATCCTATCCCATTCAAAAATTATATTAATTCTATAGATTCAATACAGTAATCAAATGGTATGCAACAAGGATCGAATAAAATTTCAACAGCATTTTTTTTTAGTTCTTTCATGTAGCGAGAACAAAAGAAAAATACTATCTAAAATTTTATTCAAAATCTTTAGCATACCATTTGATTACTACAACTACCTATAGAATTATCTATAATTTTTAAACCATCCAAATTGGACAATCAATTGATCATTATACATAATTCTCTCATCCGTATAATTACATATAATTATAAGGATGTCGAAGATTATGTACACTAATCAATTGATGGGTCTATCATTATGCAATACAATAAACAAAAGTAACAAGATATAAACATCCAAAAAATGTTATCCAATAAATTCTACAACATGAATTACATTCATAAATAATTAACAATGAGCAACGATCATAGATTTGATCTCTTACGCAAACCTAGGTGTTAATCCAAAAATCTAAAAAAAAAATAAAGTAGATGATGGTGGCACCTTAGGGCTTAAAGTTAGAACCTTAGAGAGACATATCAAATTCTGTTCGCACCCATCGAGCCGACTCACTCAGAAGTCGGGCCAACTCTATACTTGAGACAGTCGGCTCCATGCCTGAGACATCCGACTTTGGTCCTCTCCCAGTCGGCTTGATCTCGACCCGAGCTAGCTCAGCTGCATATTCAAGCTGGCTCAATTGTGTGCCATCCCCTATTCTTGGCTATCTTTGCCTTCCCTTCATCTTTTTGACTACTCATCTCCCACTCAATCTCCATCGCCGGTGAGGTCGGACCCCCTCGCTGATCCCTCTCTCCCTCTCTCAATCTCCCTCTCTCGATCTTATCCCTCACTGATGAGGCTGGACCCCCTCCCTCCTCTCTCCCTCTCTCGATCTCTCTCACCGACGACGGTGGCAAGGCTGAACCCCTCCCTCCTTTCTCTCACTCTCTCGATCTCCCTCACCGACGAGGCCAGACCCCCTTCCTCCCTCTCTCTCTCTCGATCTCCCTCGTCAACGATGGTGGTGAGGTTGGACCCCCTCCCTCCCTCTCTCCCTCTTCTTTTGTTAGTTTTAGATCCCAAAATCGGATCCGGATACCTAAGATCCATTAAGGTCTGGGTCTGGTACTTCAAGTATGGACCCATTGAGTATTCGGATTTGGGTCCGGTACCAATAATTAAAATCAGGTCTGGATCTTAATATCTAGATTTCGACCCAAATCCAACCCGTTGATAGGTTTAGTCCAGTGATTAATAAATAATACTATAAAATTAAAATAAAAATATACCTACAACTATAGAGAGGGGGTCGCACCGAAAGTTTCGAGGATCGTCGGTGACAGCGTTAGAGGTAACGACTAGAGGTAACTACGAAATAATAGTAAGATAGTGAGATAGAGAGAGAAGAGAGAGAAAGAGAAAGAGGAAAGAGAGAGGAGGAGAGGGGGTCCGGAGGGGTGCCATGATGGGGAGGCCAGGGATGGGGAGGCAAGGAATGGGGCCAGGGATGGGAAGGGCAGGGGCGGTGGCGGCCGGGGATGGGGAGGGCAGGGGGTGAGGCGATCGAGGATGGGGAGGGCAAGGGGCGTGGGCGATCGGGGATGGGGAGGGCAGGGGGTGTGCGACTGCGGTTGGGGATGGGGAGGGCGGGGAGCGGACGACAGCGATCGGGCTCTGGATGGAGGGCAGGGGCGGTGGCGGTCGGATGGGGAAGGCAGGAGGTGAGTGGTCGGGGATGGGGAGGGAAAGGGGTGGTGGCGGTCGGGGATGGAGAGGGCGGGTGGCGGACGGTCGGGGATGGGGAGGGCAAGGGGCGGCAACGATCGGGGATGGTAGGATGGGCGGTCGGGGATGGGGGGGCAGGGATGGGTGGTGACGGTCGGGGATGGGGAGGGTAGGCGGTCGAAGAGGGCAAGGGGTGGGCGGTCGGGGATGGGGAGGGTGGGAGGCAGGCGGCCACGATCGGGGATGGGGAGGGCGGGAGGCAGGCGGCCACGATCGGGCTGGGGATGGTTGGAGTCTTACCGACGATGGAAAGGAGTGGGGAGAGAGAGCGCGTGCATGGGAGAGAATGAAAATTGGAGATTTTTAACCTAACCTACGATAGTGGTTTTCAAACCGCTATCGTAAATTTATGGCAATAGTTATAACCGCTACCATAGATCTATAGCAGTGATTTTTAGTAACCGCTATCGTAAGTTAAAAATAAATTTTTATTTTTTTTCTCTAAATATTATATAATTTTAAAATTTAATGCCCATCTTCATCATTAATTATCTAAATAATTATCATTAGAGTATTGTCGCAAAAGATCACTTCGATCCAATGGCCCTAGCTTCATCGATCAGAAAAATTTGATTCGACGATCATGAATGATGATGCGATGACTGATAGATGGAGACCTCCGATCGGTCCAAAAATTTGCATCGATGATCTTGATGATATTTGTAGCATACTATCAAATTTTTACTTCAATCGAATATCGTTATCATGGTCAATTTAATATGAAATAATTTCAATCGTTAAATTAGAAACAAGCGATCAAAGGATTAAACGGCATTCAATTATGAGATAATTTTTTAGTTAAATAATTTTTGCTATAATTTTAATTATTTTATATGGTGATAATAGTAAAATTTAAATTACTTTTGTATGAACTATTCACGTTAAGCAGATATTGCAAAAGCACGAGCATATATATATAACAACCAACGGAGTTTAAGAATGGTTATTAGGCGACGTATAGTTTTAGATCGTTCTTAATCTCACGAGTTGAATTTTATAATCACCATCATAAAAAATGATTAAAGTAATAGCCAAGATCATTTATAAAAAAATCATCTCATAATCGAACTGTTTGATCCTTTGATCACTCATTTATCATTTAACGGTCGAAATTAACCTATACTAAATTGACCAAGATAAAGATATTCAATTAAAGTGAAACTTTGATAGTATGCTACAAACATAACTAAGATTATCGTTGCAGATTTTTGAACCTATCGAAGGTCTCCATCTATCAAATCATCACATCATCATTCGTGGTCGTCGAAATCAAATTTTTTTGATCGATAAAGCTAGAACCATCAGATCGAGATGATCTTTTGTGATGATACTTTAATAATAATTATTTAGATAATGAACGGTGAAGATGGATATTAAATTTTAAAATTATGTATTATTTTAAAAAAAATAAAAAAAATATATTATAGCAGTTACAAATAACCGCTGCCATTGATCGATGTATGGTAGCGGTTACAAGGATCTATAGCAGTGGTTTCTTATAACCGCTGTCGTAGACTCTATTGTAGTAATTTTGAAATTCGCTGCCATAGTATGTGCTGTCGTAGGCTCTTTCTGTAGTAGTGTTTGGCATGACATCTTAAGAGGATTTATTCTTAAGATAAATTTTTTATTTTGAATACTTGAAGAATCCTACACACATTCTTGAAACACATGATTAGATACATAATAAATTCAAAGTTTGGCAATCATCAAAATCAATCATGAGGTTAAAAATTTTTAATAATTAATTGAAGACTAGAAAAGCATGTCGATACTTAATTGCACTTTCAAGCATAGTATAATTAAAATTTCATCTAGTGGATACATCTAGGCGCAAACCAACCATAGTGTCAATAGCACCAACTTGTTGAATAGATTCTTGAAAACATATTTTCTTTGCCTCTAATGCCTTTACATATTTGATGCTCTATCTAATTTTGTGCAAAGATCCACTAGCCAGTTTCAAACCCTCTTGAACTATAAGGTTTCAGATATGTGCATAATACCTCACATGAAAGAATTGATCATCACACAACAAGCTATTTTGCAAAGCAAGTTGTTCTTTCAAAATCACTATAAGAAAATAAAGTATTAGCGATGGCATTTTTGCCATTGCTAATAATGGGTATTAGTGATGGAATTAGCAACAGTAATTTTGTTGTCGCTAATAACACTTTTTACCGATAGCTTTAGCGATGGAAGATTAGCTATCACTAATAGTTATTAGAGATAGCAATAGTGATGGCTATGCTGTCACTATAGTTATTAACAATAGTATTAGCGATGGCAATTAGCCATCACTAATACTAAATAATTTTATTTTTTTAATTAGATTTTATTATTATTAGTGACGATAGATAATTATTAGCGATGGCATTTTGCCATTGCTAATAAAAAATTTTACTTTTTTTAAATTATATTTTATTATTATTTGTAATGATAGATACTTATTAGCGACGGCTTTGGCCGTTGCTAATAGTCATACAGTATTAGTGATGGCAAAAATACCATCGCTAAATGTCATTACTAATTTTAATTTTTTTATTTTTTTAAATATAATATAATTTTAAAATTTAAAGTCTATCTTTATTGTTCATTATCTAAATAATTATTATTAGAGTATCATCACAAAAAATTATCTTGATTTGATAGACTAGCTATGTCGATCAATAAAATTTAATTTTGATGGCCATAAACAACCGCATGATGATCTAATAGATAGAGATCATTGATGGATCTAAAAATTTGCAATGATGATCTTGGTAATATTTGTAGAATACTATTAAAATTTTACTTCAATCAGATATCATTATCATGGTCAATTTAGTATGAAATTATTTGAACCGTTAAATAAAAGATAAGTGATCAAAAGGCCAAACGACATCCAATTATAAGATAATTTTTTAGATAAATAATCTTTGCTACTATTTTAATCATTTATATGGTAGTAATTATAAAATTTAAATTGTGCATATATGAACGATCCAAAACTATATGTCTCTTAGTACTTATTCTTAAAGTCCATAAGTAATTATGCTTATACTTTTGTAAGATCTACTTAACATGGATGGTTCATATACATATGGTTTGGATTTTATGATCACCATCATATAAATAATTAAAATAGTAGTAAAGATTATTTATCTAAAAAATCATCTAAATCAGACGTCGTTTAGCCTTTTAATCACTTATTTTTTATTTAACAGTCCCAATCATCTTATACTAAATTGATGATGATAATGATATCTAATTGAAGTAAAATTTTGATAGTATGCTATAAATATCATCGAGATCATCATTGCAAGTTTTAGAACTCATCAATGATCTCATCTATTAGATCATCATGCGATCATTGATGGTCATCGAAATCAAATTTTAATGATCGACATACCTAAGGCTATCAGATTGAGGATATCATTTGTGATGATATTCTAATGATAATTATTTAGATAATAAATGGTGAAGATAAATTTTAAATTTTAAAATTATACCAGATCGAGTGAAGTTGAATGGAAAGGGTTATTAGCGATGGCTTTTAGCGACAACCTTTTTACCATACTAAAAGTTAGTATTAGTGACGGATAACTATTAGCAACGACAAACACCGTCGCTAATAGATTTAAATTTTTTAAAAAATTTTTGATTATAATTATAATTAAATTAATTAAAAAATAAAATTATAAAAAATATATTTTTAAAATTATTAGTATTAGTGATGGCTATCATTTTTAGTGATAGAAATTGTCATTGCTAATAATTCTATCGATAGTATTAGCGACAACATTTTGCCGTCGTTAAAACTTTGCCAAAATATCTAAACTCCAAAAATTTTTACTCACGTGTCAGTTCCGCTCCCTTTTCGTGATCCTCCTCCTGCCAACGCCTAAAGCCCCTTAACCCCCTTTTCCTTCCTCCCATCCCATCCCTCCTTGCCTCGTCCCTTCAGCGTTCCATGGCTCGAGCCCGCATCCCTTCATGCTCATAGCCGCCTCGACGTCGCCGACCCAACCCTATAGTCCCGAGCCCACGTCCCTCCATGGCGGAGGCCGCCTCGAGCCCCCAACTGCCTCCCACCTCCCCGAGCCGTTGGCCATGAGCCCCCAGTTGCTTGCCACCTCCAAGAGCCCCCGGTTGCCTCCTGCCTCTCCGAGCCCTTGGCCATGAGCGCTCGGTCACCTCCCACCTCTATGAACCCCGACCGCTCCCCGAGCACCTGCCCGCCTCCTGTCTCCCACCTCCCAAGCCTTTGGCCACAAGCCCTTGGCCACCTCCTATCTCCCCAAGCTCTTGGCTGCCTTCGACCTCACCGAGCCTTCAGCTACGAGCCTCTAGCCAACTGCCACCTCCTCGAGCCCCTGGCCACCTCTCGCTTCCCCCTTCAATCTCCCACAGGTACTTTCCTTTCCACAGGTCTCTATATTTTTTCTTTTCTTTTTCTTTTTGCTTGAAACTTTTTTGAGTCCTTCTTGTAGGTGTTTCCACCTTCCTCAAGTGCAATCCTCCCCATAAATATCCAAAAAAAGAGAAAGAAATGAAAAGAAAAAGAAGGGAAAAAGCAAAAAATGGTGAACAACCTATGCAGAAAAAGGTCTTCCTTTTTTATTTTTCCATATTTTTTTTTATTTTTATTGATTTTTTTTATGTTTTTCTCTGCATTTTTCTCTATCGTTTCCATTCTCAGTGTCTCAATCGAGTGCGAAGCAGAATCCTTACCGAGGTGATGAGGTAGATGTGGCTTGTAGGATCTCTAATCATAGTTAGCCTTCTCCACTACTCTATCCAAGTGATCTTGGTCATGTTCATATATTCTTTATTTTATTTTAAATTTTTATTTATATATTATATTTATTTATTTTTAGAATATGTTGTCTCTAGACATGTATTTGTGTAGTATGTATGGATGTATGTCTAGTGTGTTATGTACGTATATAGTTTTATGTAATTATGTTTCTAAAAGTTTATAAAGTTAAAGTGTAGGGACTAGTTGAAAGATAGAAAGAATTGACAAAAGAAAGGATTAAACTATCAATGCTTAGAACATGCTCATTATTCTTATCTCTTTTATTTTAATTTTTATTTAAATACATAGGTATTTTTGAAAAGTATTTTTTTTCAATAGTTACATATTTAAGTGAGAAGTGAATCACAAAAATTTTGCTTTGAATGTGATAAGTAATGTGTAAGGATAAGAGTGAAAGATTGCTGAATAATAAAATAACCAAATAAGAAATTAATGCAAGAAGGCAAGAAGAGAGATCAATAAATCATAAACAAGAAGATTTATAGTAGTTCGGTACTAACCTTACACCTACAACTCCCCAACCTCCTACTTGAAAATTTCAATCTGCTAATCATATTCAACGATTATACCATTAAATTCCACCGACCCTAGCTTTCTAAGCTAGACACTTATTTTTTGGATACAAACCAATCCTATACACTCTGATTCAAGGTAAGGATTAATCTTTTCAAATTTTGGAATCCTCAAAAAAACTCAAAATAGCAAGCAAGAAAAAGATGGTTTATAATGACATACAAAATTTAGCTCATCAATGAGCACAATAGATCATTAAATACACTTTACTCAAAATGAAAGAAATTTTTGAGAACACCCTCAGATAGAATGAAGAGTTGAATTTGCTTTTGAGAGGTGGTGAAGCTTCAAATAAAGGCTTCTTTGATTTGGAGCTGAAAAATCTTTTCAATCCTTTTTTTTAAAATTTTTTTAAGTTTTTTTTTTTGAATATCTTTATACCTTCTATCAATACTGGAGGATGAGTAGTAGCCATTTAGAGCCATTGGAGAGTATTTATTAGGTATTTAATATATCAAAAATGGGCTGAAAAACTAGTCATTATGGAAATTTTGTCATAGGAGTCGACCCATGGGTCATCTCCTGTGGTAGAATAGAAACGGGACATGGGTCGACTCAGGTCGTCTCCTGTTGTAGAATAGAAAGATCCCATTTCTATTTTTTAGTGGTAGGACAGCAAGGATCGACCCATGGGTCATCCTTCGACAAAGGAGTCATCCTCTAAGTCGATCTTTTTCTGTGCTACTAAAAAATTTAATTATAAATTTAAAAAAAATTAAAAAATTATTAGCGATGCTATTAGCGACGAAATGTGCCATCGCTAATAGATTTTTATATTAGCGATGGCATTAGCGATGAAAAATATCATCGCTAATATTTTTTAAACTAAATAAAATAAAATAAAAAATATTAGCAGCAGCATTAGTGATGGGACATGCCATCGCTAATAATTTTTTAAAATTTTAATTAAAAAATAAAAAAATATTAGCTACTATTTCTTCCATCGCTAATACCGTCGTTAATTATGTTATTAGCGATGGCATTTTTGTCGTCACTAATAAAGATAACTAGGGATGAGTGTATAAGAGACAAATTTTTATTGATGGCATACCATCGCTAATGTTGCAAACCGGTTATTAAAGATGGCATTTAGCCATCACTAATAAACCTTTTTCTTGTAGTGAATATTTTGCATATTATCATTAGCAGAGACATTGTTCGAAGTAAAAGAGAATACTTTTCTATCTATTTTCTAATATTTCAAACAATTAAATATCTTTCTTGCCAATTCAGCCCCAGATTGTGGGAGGCTCTATTTTATAAAAAGATAAAATTTTACTATTTAGCTTCTAATGTTCATTAACAAAATTTGCAGTCAAACAAATATACCCCTCACTAGTATAAGCAATCCAACAATTAGAGATCAAACATATTTGACTAGGACTCTTATGCATGATTTGTTTCAATTTCTCTTTTTGAGCCATATAAAATTCATTACATCAAACATAGCAGTATTTTTACTATAATGTTTTGCATCTGGATTAAGTAAAGATTGAAGCTCTCTAATCTATTTATATTCAACAAATGAAAATGGAAGATCATGCTCCATAATAGCCATAGATATGATTTCACACATATGCTTATGATTAAGTTTTTTAGATCTTAACTCCCTAGCATGATCCAATATCATCTTACCCGCATCAAAAAATTTAGGTAGAAGCTTACAACTTGACATGTGATGAGATATATGAGAAGTCCTATTAGCACCACCCACAACAAACTCTTTTCTACACCCATTACATGTTGCCTTTTCTTTATCATTTTTCACACCTATTTTAGTGAAACAATTCCATACCTGTGAGGTAGTAGATCTAGCTCTTGGTCTTTTAGAGTTACTATTTGTGCCTTCTTATTGACTAGGAAAAATTTTGTGTATCCAACATTTCTAATTCATCATCGATTATCATCAATATTTATGTTATGATCAACTTTTTCAGAATCCATACTATAAAATCAAATTAAACTATCATATAATCAATTATTCAATAATAACCATTAATATTTTATCATATTTATTTTTAAATAAATCAAGAAAAAAATAAAAAATACATCCATAATAAAAAATTTACACAAAAATATAATAACTGTTCATATAACAAGACAAGAAAACTTATAAACTTGGGATATTGCTGGCGATGGCATTTGTAGTGGGAAGGGATATGATTATGGTACCTTCCGTGCCACATCCAAAAGAGCGAGAGAAAAGGATAAGATAATGGAAGAGAGATCAACAGGACGAGAGGAAGAAATATGATAATGGTACCTTTCGTGACGAGTCTGAGAGGGCAAGGCCGCAGAACGCTGGGGGCTATCAGCCGAGGAGGTGGAGATTAGAGGAGAAGAATTTTTCTAAGAAGCGGAATCAACTGTCTAAGTTCGTGATGGCTATTGGTTTTGTTTGGCTGTTTTGGATTCTTTAAACCAAAGAGAGCCAATCTTTGAGTTATGGGTTCAATGGGCTACCTAGCCTTCACCTATTCCTTGATGCATAAGTCTACATCATTGACATCACCAAATCCACCACTTCTTGTTATTGAAAAAGATAAATCTTTAAGGCAGTATAATTATTTTCAGATGGTCTTGCATGAAGAATTAGTCCTAGCATGATGGGACGAGCATATGGACTTTCTTTTTCTGAAGAGATAATTAGACTTGGGGCCTAATTACTTCTATTCAGTAAATTAGAGGAAGACGAACAAAATACATCAAGAATAGATAAAACTAGATCTACACCAAAATTAATAATCTCAAACAAAGGACTCATCTTTCTCTTGACTATAGTTGAAATGAAGACTTTCTATTTTTTGTTAAGTGGCATATACAATACAAAATTGCTACCTCTATTAATTATTATTATAATTTTTTGCTGAATCACAATGTCTTCGATTTTTTTCATTCTAGATAAACTAGCAAATTACAACCATTATGATCAGCCAGCCAAATAAAAAGTCTTTGTTAATATTCCATGGTCTCCAACTATTTTAGAAGTCATCCAACTAAACTAGTAGGAGGTGGATACCTATATTTATCATGAAACTCTTCAAGCGACAGAATATGATAGAATAAATGTCAATACTCTCACTATTAGGGGTGTAAATGGGTCGGGTCGGACTGAATCATGAGTGATCCCGATAGGACCCGGTTTCTTGATCGAATCCTAATATTAGATCCAAACTCAGCCCAATTGAAAATTAGGTTGGATTGGGTTGGGTCCATGATAAAAAAGTTTGCTCCATTGGATCATTTGAGTTGGGTCAAGTCCATGTATAACCTAGTTCCAATCTAAAAATTTTAAATCTGCTTCAAACCAAAATTTTGGTTGGGCCTACGTTGTATGATAAACTAACATATATGAAATTTATGACAAAAAAAATAAACATTATGTTGCCTTAGCTCTTAATTTATAAATAATTTCTCAAAATTTTACAGTTAAATTGAGTAAAATTTTAAAAAATAATAATACTACAAGAGCATTTAAAATTTCAATCCCACTTTATTTACTTTATAGTTTATATATTGGATTTAATACTAAATTTGGATCGGATCGGATCGGATCCAAATTCAGTAAATCCAAGCCTAACTCAAAATATTAAATAGATCTAATTTTAAAATCCGATCCGGCTCTACGGTTCCTTTAAAATGAATCGGATTAGGTCTAAGCAGGTTGGGCTGGATCAGGTTATAAGTCAATCCGACCCATTTGCAGCCTTACTTGCTATCCAGGTCGCAGATGACTGACTTTAATATTAAATCCCTTTTTTAATGTATAACAATTTATGTAATTGTACTTTTTTAAAAAAAATAAATGGGCTGGCCCATGGGCTAGATGGGCCAGTCTTTCATAGGTCAGGCCATAAATAGGCCGGGTTAAAAAATCTTTTTGTTAAATAGGTTGCCCAAATACTAGCCCAATCCTACTATTTTAAGGGTTTAAATAGACCGACGCATGAGCCATAGTTCATTTTGACGGCTCTGCTTCTTAGCAGTCCTTGCAACAGTCTTTTGGTCTGCTCATTTTGATTTTTTGCTGTTTTCCTCCAAACACAAAGAAAACCCCTCAAGAAATATCAGATCAGATATTCACTTTTTCTATTTTTCTTTTAGTTTGTTTTGTTTGATATTGTTTCAGTTCAGGCTTTTGAGCTTTCTGGTAGGATTCTGCTGTGGGAGTTTGGCCTGCACAAGGCTACAACTGTGAGCGGAAATGCTGACAAGCAACATGGCATGGGTGGAGGTGGCGTTGGGAATTATTCTCTGCTCTCCGTTCACGGGGAGACAGCCGCTGAGAGAAACGTTGCGTCAGGCCACTAGACCGGCACTTGCATGCGGATCAAGATCATCCGGAGGAACATGGGCAGGTTTGATTCGATGAAAGCTCTCTTTGTTCTTTCCTCCTTTTTAATTCAAAGGATAGGATTAATTCAGAGCATGTCAGTAGTTAAAAGAATGCGGGAGTTCTTACATGTTATCTTGACGTACGGTATCCGGTTTGAGAACCAGGGTGGTCTGGCCAAAAGTTCGAGTCCGGAACTCTTGTACCGATGCATGAGATGATGCTCTGTCTCATATAATAGGTATACACTTGTTCGACTTAAATATTATAATTTATTAATTAACATATTTGCATGGCAAGTATTATGTATATTATAACAACATTGAAGCTAAAAAATTAACAAATAATATCCTATATTTTGCATGAGTTTGCCAATATCTCATGCATATCTAATTATTATAATATCAATTCTATATTTTTTAGAATGATAATTTTAATCAATCCATCGGATATCCGATCCGATTCAATTTAAATGAAGTAGATTTTATTTGATCCAATTAAATCTCAATACAGATATGAATTCTAGAAAAAATATCCAAAATAGATTTGGATTAGATAAGAATTATGGTATGTTCCGATCTGAATCCGATCTAATATAATTTTAATATATTTTTTAAAAAAATTATAATAATTTTATATTATTTACATGTATCTGATCTGACTAACCTCTCTAATATATTCAATCGAATTCAATCCATATCTCTATTTGACCCAATCTAATCCGATTCGAGATGGATATGGATCTAAAGTTTTTATTTACAGATGGATATGGATATGGATTGATCTTACTTATATCCGATTTGTTACCATCCTTGGTATTTTTTGATTGCTGTTGTTGTAAAAATATTTCTTGGATTAGATTGGCTAGAGGTGGTCGATGACGACAGGACAATGATAATTGGATTTACAAAATAAGTCCCCATATTAGAGTTAGCTCCGGAGGGACCAGGGATGGATCCAGAATTGAAATCTAGGAGGGACTAAAGTGCATAGTCATACTTATATTAAACATTATATATAATATTTATATAAGAAAATTTTAAAATTCATCCCAAAGCAGACAAATTTTAATATGTATTTCAATAATAATAACATCTGAAATCAAAAATTCTTACAGTCATCCTAAATAAAATAATTACTATTATATATAAAAAAAAATCATCACCATAAAATTTACCTTAAGAGATCATCGTAGTTATGCACGACGCTCTTTTAGATCATAAAATTCATCAATAATGGAATCTGTATCAATTTTTTCTGCAATCCTTCTCTCAATGTAGGTAATTAAGTAATCTACAAGAAAATTATCTTCCATCTTATTTCGAAGTTTATTTTTAACAAATGATCACTCAATAGATGCAATTGAAACTGGAAGAGTTAATATCAAACGAATCAAATGATCAATCAAATGGTAAACAGTAGACTTTCCTGCTTTTTTCAATCCTTGACAAAGTTTATAAATTGTTGATAACTATTTCAACTTTGAATGATGAGGGACATCAAGCTCATAATGTTGTGCCTGTATTCTCAAATATAGCTTTTCTTGTTCAGTAAAATCATTAGGATAAAATTTATTTACTAGCTCACAAATATGGTCGACATTAAGTAACTTGTAATTGTCTCTTGGATCCAAACTTGAGCTAAGAGTAAGTAGCTCTATTGTATTTTCAGTGAATCTATTCTTAAGCTCTTGCCATTGAGTATCAATAGTAGCAATAAATAAGTTTACCCAATAATGATGTTCAAATGAAATAAGATCCTATTGTTGATGAGCTAGCCTTCTTCTAATGATATAAGGAGCACTCATATCAAGAATATCAATCCCATGTTTCTCACAAAATGATTTCACTTCTTAAAAAAAATTTCTCAACATGATTCTCTCATTCTTTGGATCAAAGTTTTAGAAGTAGAGATCAAAGTAACGACATTCAAGATTTCTTGAGATTTACATTGCATGGCTTGACACAAATCATGAGTAATTATTATAATATCTCTCATAATATCTCTCATAAGGTGAATACTCTAACCAACTAAATAACTCCTTAAACCAAGAATACTGAAAACATCGTAAATGTTTTTCTAAACCAGATGAAGGATATTAAGAAAGATAAGGTTGATATGGTCCTGCTTTTATATAAGCACACCAAATTTTATCACGTTGATCAATAGAATACTCATATATTGGCACACGTAGTCTTGGATCACATTCTAAAAAAGAAATATCAACTTCTTTTTCTACTCTTGGATCCTTAGCAGGATAATTCTCAATATGAGTATATTGTGTATTTGATGTTGGAGATGAATCAGTAGCTTTACCATATTCACATTAAGCTTCAACACTTTTTCTTTTGAAAAAAGTATCAATAGTACATGGCTTTTTCATAATTAGCCTAATATAAAATTAAAAAAATAAAATAGTTTATTGATTAAATAATTATAAAAATACATATTATAAGCAACAAATAGGATTGCTCTTTTGCTGTTTTACATGAAATTAAATAAATTATATTATCACATAAAATTATTTATGCATCAAAGGCTAACTTTAAAAATACATATTAAAAGTACGAAATAGGTTTGTTTAAAAGTGTGTTACCCGTATTCCACAAGCTATTATTATGTAGGAGACCAACAAATCCTTTCACCTCAAGAAAATTTTTTACTATTGCAATACCTGCTGAGAAGAATGCATCTATTAGCCTTCTCAAAATATTTGTTTAGAATCTTTGGATCAAAAGAAAAAAGATAGATGATGGAAGAAGAAGAAATAAGAACCTATGAGCTGTATGTAAATGCAGCCCAAAACAATAGAAAGGTGGTAATTACTAGTGAGTAGTGATACTTGCTACAAAACTTCAATGATCACTTCATTGGTCCTCATTTAGCCCTTTAAGATTGAAACCTCAAAGAATAAAATGTAAATCCTGTAAGCATTACAAGGCTATCCTCCTTAAACCATTAATTTAATGATGGAAAAGAGATAGAATTAATGGAAAGATGTGAGAAAGAAGTGATGGTGGTGTTTAAAATTCTATAACAGTCATTCTACCAAAAAAAAAAAATCGTAAGGATCCACTTACCAGTTAACAAGTTCTATTTTAAGATATATATGTTTATATATTAAATGCTTATGGGGACCACATAATATATATGTTGATCCTATGATTGATTTTGATGATCATAAAATATTGAATAAAAATATTACTAATCATGTGTTTCAAGATTGAATATAGAATTTTTCAAATGCTCACACTGAAAAAATTATCTTTAAATGCTCTCAAGATATCAAGCCAAAGAACTTAAAAGAAGAAGATTTCATAAATTTGGATGACTCATCATAAAAAAAATAAAAGAGAAAGAAATAAATATCATTTGAAAGATTTGGGATTAAGAAATTCAAGTTTGAAAAATCAAACAATGAAGAAAAATGAAGTTAAAAAGTTTAGAGCTAACCTGCCCAAGAATAGAGCAAGTTCTGGCACGAAATAGGATTGATACTTTAATTTGGCATGCAGTCAAGCCAGCTCTATTTTGATCTGAGCTAGCTCTTTCAGAATGGCAGAAAAGGTATTTTTCTATTTTGCTGTTCGAGCCAGCTCGATTTGGATCTGAGCCAGCTCTCTCAGGATGATAGAAAATTAATTTTTTCTATTCAACAGATCGAGCCAGCTCTAGATAGAATCGAGTCAGTTCTATCAGTCGAGCCAACTTTAAGCTAAATTTGAGCCAACTCGATGGAGTTTGATAGCCTTTAATGGCTAGTTTCTGCAACTTTTCTAATGGCCATTTTTTTATCTTCAACGGCTATTTCAGAGCTTTCAATTGCTAGAACTCATTCTCCAACCATCTTTAAGGATATTTAAAAATGAAGAATCAATTTAGAAGCAAGATTAAGTGAGATTAAGAGAGAAATTATTTTTAGATTTAAGTGAGCTCCATTGTACATCAAAAGAAGAGAGAAAAGAGAGGAACCAAGTAGTGAAATCAGAGGGCTCTCAAAAGATATCTTCTCCAACATCTAGCACAACCTCTCAGGCATCATATGAAGAGAAGTGAAGCATCAAAAGAGCAATCCTTTAGCTTCTTCTTCAGGATTTAAAGAGTTTTAATTCTATTTTCATTTTGAGCTGAAACTTTCATTCTTGTATTTTTGTTTTCTTTACAAGTTTCTTTGGAAGAAAGAAACTTGGAGATTAGGCTTGTCTAAGCCCAAAATTAGATCTTGTAGGTTTTGGTTGGTGAGCCCAAAAAATTAACTGGGTTGTTAATGAATTCAAAATACTAGCAGTGTAAGATTTTGATTGGTGCTCCTAAGAAAATCAACTAGGTTTGTTTGTGAGCTAGGAAAAAGAAATACACTGTAATCAAGGATAGATTCTAGTAAAATTTTTAAGAAAAGCTTGGAGAATGGACGTAGCAGTAGGTTGCTCTAAACCACTATAAATCTCTTTATCTTTATGATGTGATTGCTTGGTTTACTTTCTTGCTTTACTTATTTATTTTACATACTTGCATTATCTCATTGCTTTTAATTCTGCTGCTACACATTGCATATTTACCATAAATATTCTAGTTAGTTTAATTTCGAGCACATACTTGATTAGAGATTTTAAATTTGACTAAAATTTTATAAGAATCCAATTCACCCCCCCCCCTCCTGGGTTGCTATCTCTGGGCAATAATTGGTATCAAAGTGGGTGCTCTAATTTTTGATTGTTAATCTAGTGATTAAAGACCTAAAGATCTAGACAACCCAAATAGAATCTTTGTTTAATAAAGATCATTCCATAGATAGACTCCTACTATTAAATATATTAAATTATACATACTGAAAAGCTAGAATGAAAATATTCAAACAAGCACATGACTATAATTTATGAAAAATTATTGTTGATGGCTCACACACCCACAATGCATTGATCATGCATGATAAAGAGATGGCCCAACTAAATGCTAAGACTTTAAATATGCTTTATTATTTATTAGATTTAAATAAGTTCAATCTAATTTTTTCTTGCATTTTAGCAAAATAAGTTTGGAAGAAATTAAAAACTATTTTTAAGAAAATAAAATAAGAAAAAATATCAAGCTCCAAAGAAGATAAGAAAGCTAACTCCAACATATGTCTCATGGCTCATAAGGATGGAAAGAAAAAGAAGAAAAAGAAACAAAGAAAAAAGAAAGCATCAATTATGGGGGAGTAAAGTAAGAAAAATAAAAATGAGAAAGAGAAAGAAAGTGCTATAAATCTTTGCCTCATGGCCAATGAAGATGAGGTAAATTTTAAAAATTCTTTTTAATTTATATTTGATGAATTATATGAAGCTTTTAATGACTTAATGGATGAATTCAAAAAATTAAAACTAAAAAATAAAAAATTTAAAATATCTAATCTTATCTTAGTTAATGAAAAGAGTAAAATCTTATTAGAAAAGAAAGATATTTTGAAAGAAAATAATGCTTTGGCTAAAGAAAAAGAAGCACTTCTTAAATCTGAAAAATCTTTAGTTGAAGAAAATATTAAGCTTAAAATAGAATTTGAAAAATCAAAAGTTTATATTGAAGAAAAAGAAAAACTCAAAAGATCTGAAAAATCTCTTTTGGAAGAAAATGCTAAATTAAGAAAAAAGATTGAAACATTGAAGCCCATGTTCAGTAAGTTTATTATAGGATCTCAAAAGCTTCAATTAATTTTGAATAATCAAAAAGCTATTTTTGATAAAGCTGGAATTGGTTATAATCCTTTAAGAAAATAAAAATTTGTAAAGAACATATTTAGAAAAACTTCATTTGTAAATCATTCCATTACATGTTTCAAATATAATAAAGTTGGTCATAAAATTTCAGAATGTAATACCAAAAGAATTGATCAAACTTCAATCAAACAAATTTAGATTTCAAAAGAAATTATGAGCTCTAACCTTAATGAACCCAAGATAGCTTGGATACCAAAATCTAAAAAGTAATTTTTGTAGGTACACCAAGGATCCAATGAAATAAAAAATAAAAAAAAAATCTATAGATGGATGCCTTGAGAATGAAATTAGATGAGTGATGATATTTTGGTAAAATCTAAAGTTTTCTCATATCATGCCATCACTGTTTGCTAAATATATTTTGATTATTAATTAGCATAATTACTAAGCATGTTTGATTAATTTTGATTGTTTGCTTTTAAGCTTATATTTTTATCCTAAATTTTGCTTGTTTGTTCAATCCTTTGTATCATGCTATTTTGATCTTCAAATTTTTAAGAAACCTAAATTGTTATGAGCTTGATTGCATATGAAACTTTTTGGGTGCTAAACTTAAAAATTGAATAAATTTTATCATTCTCCTATAAGATGCTTAAATATTGAAATATCCTAAAAAATTGCATAACCTAAGTACCTGAATATAAGACATTCAATCATTAAAGATCAAGTGCTTGAAGTATTAATTTGCATTGCATCTTAGTTTTATCTTAAGAATTTAAAATTTTCTAGTTGAACCAAATCCCATAGTACCATTATCTAGATTCTTTTGATTTAATTTTTTAATTATTGGAACCCCCCTAATTGATTAATTTTTGATCTCCTAAATTTATTTGAATATCCTTGTTGATCATCGATTTGACTTTTTTTTGATATCTAGCAAGATGTTTCAAGGAAGGTATCATTTGTATTTAAATCTAAATATTTGAAGAGGACTTTAGTTTTAATTATTTAGTATCAAACGGCTTACTATTTGTTATGTATTTGATTGATTTATCTTTTGATAAAAAGAGAAGAATGTCTTTATTTCAAATCTGATTTTGCATAGCTATACTCTTAAAGTGATACCATTTAAGATAAATTCAAAAAATTTCATACTTTTCTAAACTTAATTAAGTGATATTTTTTATGATAAAAAAATTAAATTTAAATAAAAATATTTTTTTAATTACTTATCGTACTCTTTTGATCTTCTTGATATTTATTCTTATTATATACATCCTTTTGTAAACATCCTTTGAATTTAATAAAAAGTAAATTTTTAAAAAATTTGGTATTTTCTCGAGTGAATGCTATGCTTGATTAATATTTAGATTAATTAATACTCTTAGTTCACTCAATTGATGCTTATGCTTTTGAATTTTATTTAATTTTAAAATAATTTTATTTGCTAAAGTAAGAAAAAAAATTATTAAAGAAGAAATGATCATTTAATTGAAAATAACTTTGAAATTTAGAAAATCTGAATTTTGTGGTTAAATTCATATTAAATTTGCTTGATTTGAAATAAAGAGGAGGAGAAAGTTGAAAAGTAAATTAATCTTACTATAAGTATAAAAAATAGAGAGAGAGAGATATTTTCTAACTTGATTTGATTAAAATTTTTGACTAATTTGCATTGAGATAAATAAATTTTGATCTTAAATTCTTAATTAACTACTTTATAATCTTTTTAAGTGGAGCTTTCATATGATTATCCAATTTAATTTAGATTTGATTGCTCTATCTTATTTTTGGATAATTAGTTGAAGTTAAATTAAATTTAAAAATATATTCTTACTCTAACAAATAAATTTTTAAATTTAATCTAAAAATTTATTTAAAAATTTAAATTTGATACTAAATTTTTGATATGCATTGCAACATTCTTATGAATTATTTGTATTGAAGTAATTTCTACTTAAAGCAATGAATTTAAAAATATAACTATCTATTACTTTGATACTGTTTATTTTACTTTGCTCAATACATTCTCAAAATATATCTTTTTTAAACTTAATTGATAATTTTTTTAAGAAAAAAAAAGATTGAATATTAAAGTATATACTATGCTTGATTTTATATTCAAATCTTTTGAAAAATTCTATTCCTCTTAAAGCTTACAAATGCATATTTGAAAATCTGATTAAAAAATTATATTCATTCAAAAGAGGGAGAGCCTTTGATATTTGAATTCAAGTTAATTTTTGAAAAGAAAAGAAATATTTTAAGCATATTTTGAATCAAAAGACAAGTTTTCAAAGGAAAGAGAATTCATTTGAATTGATTTTCTAAATTTGATACATCTTTCATTTTGATACATTCTTATATATTATTAATTTTAATGATTTTTATTCATCCTTTCCATAAGCTTTTTGATGCTATCAAAAAGAAAGAGATTAATAGGAATGTTGAGTATATGCTTAATGAATTAATTCTTAAGATGCTCATTAATTTGATGCTTGAAATCTTCATACTCATTGATTTGAATTGAGACATTAATTTGAAATAAGTATATGAAATATGTGTAATGAATAAAATATGTGTAATGAACTAAAGACTAATTGAGAATATTTATGAAGTATGCATTCATGTGTTTGATCTAGTACTTCATGATACATATTGGCAAAATATGTTGAAATACATTATTTATTTTTATTGTGCATATATTCAAAGTTTTGCCATCATCAAAAAGAAAGAGATTATTGACCCTATGATTGATTTTGATAATCATAAAATATTAAATAAAAATATTACTAATCATGTGTTCAAGATTGAATATAGGGTTTCTCAAATGCTCACACTAAAAAAATTATTTTTGAAAGAAATGCTCTCAAGATGTCAAGCCAAAGCACTTAAAAGAAGAAGATTTCACAAATTTGGATGACTCGTCATAAAGAAAATGAAAGAGAAAGAAATAAATATCATTTAAAAAATTTAGGATTAAGAAATTTAAGTTTGAAAGGTCAAATAATGAAGAAAAATAAAGTTGAAAAGTTTAGAGCTGACTTGCCCAAGAATAGAGTAAGTTCTGGCATGAAATAGAATTGATACTTTAATTTGGCACACAGCCGAGCTAGCTCTATTTTGATCCAAGCCAGCTCTCTCAAGATGGTAGAAAAGATATTTTTCTGCTCTGCTGTTCGAGCCAGCTCGATTTGGAACCGAGCCAGCTCTCTCAGGATGATAGAAAACTAATTTTTTCTATTCTACAGTTTGAACCAGCTCTAGATAGAATCAAGTCAGCTCTATCAGCCAAGCCAGCTCTAAGCCAAATCCAAGCTAGCTCGATGGAGTTTGACAGTCTTTGATGGCTAGTTTTTGCAACCTTTTCAACGGCTATTTTTTGTCTCCAATAGCTATTTCAGAGCTTTCAATTGCTAAAACTCACTCTTCAATCATCTTCAAGGATATTTAAAGATTGAAAATTAATTTGAAAGTAAGATTAAGTAGGATTAAGAGAGAAATCATTTTTAGATTTAAGTGAGCTCCATTGCACATCAAAAAAAGAGAGAAAAGAGAGAAATCAAATAGTAAAATCAGAGGGCTTTCAAAAGATGTCATCTCCAACATCTAGCACAATCTCTCAAGCATCATATGAAGAAAAGTGAAGCATCAAAAGAGCAATCCTTCAGCTTCTTCTTTAGAATTTAAAGAGTCTAAACTTTGTTTTCATTTTGAGCTGAAACTTTCATTCTTGTATTTTTATTTTTTTTATAAATTTCTTTGGAAAAAAGAAACTTGGAGATTAGGCTTGTCTAAGCCCAAAATTGGATCTTATAAGTTTTGATTGGTAAGCCCAAAAAATTAACTAGATTGTTAGTAAATCTGAAAAATAAATGGTATAAGATTTTGGTTGGTGCTCCTAGAAAAACTAACTGAATTTATTTGTGAGCCCAGAAAAATAAACATACTATAATCAAGGATAGATTATAGTAAAATTTTCAAGAATAGCTTGGAGAGTGGACGTAGGAGCAGGTTGCTTCGAACCACTATAAATCTCTTTGTCTTTATGGTGTGATTGCTTGGTTTACTTTCTTACTTTACTTATTTATTTTACGTCCTTGCATTATCTCATTGCTTTTAATTTCGTTGCTACACATTGCATATTCACTACAAATATTCTAGTTAGTTTAATTTGGAGCACATACTTATTTAGAGATTTTAAATTTGACTAAAATTTTATAAAAACTCAATTCACCTCCCCTCTTAGGTTGCTACCTTTGGGTAACAATATATAATATATATATTTTGTTGAATGTTGGTGTGGTTGTGGGGTGGGGGTTATGGTGGCACCTGGCCCTCCCAGGCTTGATCCATCCTTGAATTATTATATATAATGTTATTTTTTTAAATGTTGGGGGGGCCCTGGCCCCCCTTCCATCTGGAATCCTCTAATGCTCAAGTCAGAAGTGCCAAATAGATGGGAAGAAGTGAATATTTTAGGAGAGAGATATTTTCATACCTTGAGGATCCCCTATGGGCCTTTATTTAAAGGCGGAGACTGAAGAACCATAAAAAAGAAGGAGAATCAGATGGTTAGCTTTAACTTATTTGATAAGATACGTCTATTGTCTTCTACTTTATTTGGAAAGATATATTTGTTATATCTTATCTTATCGAGAATGCCGTTAGAGAGGTGGTTAGCATTGCCTCATTGGGCATGATATGCCCATTATCTTCAGCCTTATCTAGCAAAATATACTTGTTATCTTCCTCCTTATCTGCTTGTTATCAGCAGTTTTCAGTGATCACAGGATTTGAAGATCTACATGGGTGCTGAGGTTCAAGCTTTTCCAGTTATGCCAGATAAGATCAACTCAAGTGCCTTGGGTAGGCTAGCATCGAGGTCGAATCGAACTGGACTAGAGTCTTGTATCAGTTAGTGGTTTAGGTGGATGATTTGGAGTTGATAGCTAAGATTGGATGCCGATGGAGAGGTCAGCAATTGGTGGGATCAACAACTAGAGAGGCATTAATGATTGACAAGAGGTCGATGACCAAGGTGAGGTCAGTAGCTAGAGTTAGGTTGGCAACCAAAGTATGGTCGACCATTGGAAGGAGATCGGCCATTGTCAAGAGTGGTAATTGATAAAGAGTTGGTGGCCGATGGGGGATTGGCAGCCAGTCTTAGGTGATCATGTCTTCGGCTAAGACGATCTTAATTACCCCAACATATGCCCCCTACTCTCAAGTTCAAACCAGATCGGGTTCAAGCAAAGGGAGTACTCTAGGTCAGGCTTGCTAAAAACATGCATCAATATTTTCTTTTTCACTAATGAAATGAATGAGAGGTTTTCTTCGATTTCTCTTATTTTAAGAACAAGGGTTTGTTGTGCCTAGGCTGCTCGGAGCCATAGTCGTAGATTCGATCTGTTACATAGAACTTGCGTGTTAATCTAGAAGCATGAAGAAGAACAAAATAGATGGAGGGCACCTAGGACTTGGCGTTGGAACTAGAGAGAAGAAAGCTTAGGAAGAAAAGGTTTGTATTGATTCTATACTTGTAAAAGATACAATACCTCCTAATAAATCCAAACTCTAGCTGAAAAACTCTCCTAAGCTAACCCAATACATGAAAGCACTCACCAAGTCCATGTACATCCATGTCTCCTATGCTCTAATCCCTTGGATTTAAATCTGACCCATACATGAGTTAGCCCCCTTGAGACCTTATAAACTAGGCTTTAAGACCCCTTGGATTAAACCCAATCCAAGATCAAACAGAAATCCCATCTAGTTCTATTTGTCATCGTTGAGTCAGCTCTATCAGAAGTCAAGTTAACTCGATTGCATCTCATCTGAATATTATCTTTTGTCTGTCTTAGAGGGCCGGCTCGACTGCGGTTGGAGCTGGCTCGATCTTAGTCTAAGCCGGCTCGACTACATATCTGAGCTAGCCTGCTTGTGCCAGCCCCTTATCTTGAATGATACTTCTTTTAGCTCTGATTTTTTGCTCCATTTTGTGTCCTAGATCTCTGAAGCATCTACCAAGTCTCTCAAGGTCTTCACACCTGAGCCTCAAGCCCGTTGAGGGCTACACACCACCTCTATCTTAGAATAATTCCTATCCTAGTCTTAGGACCAAATCTATCCTAGTCTTTTCGGAGCCAACACCTTGCTCCTCTCATAGCCTCCTAAGGATTGGGAGCACCACCAATCCTTACAATCTCCACCTTAGTGCACCCAAGTCTTGGCACACTTGGAAATGTTCCCCCTACACAATCCCACAATCGCTGTATGCCCTGACAGCTTCTTATGCACACTATGCCACCGCTATACTTCTTCAGTTGTTGAGCTCTCTTTGAGGTCTTTGGGATGACTGCCTCCATCACTGAAGACCTTGGCTTGCTTCTCTGCACCCTCCTAAAAATTGTAGGCATTCTTCTGCTTGGCAACCGCATCGACTATCCTAGATTTTTCTGAAGAACCTATAGCATTCCTATACCAGCACTCGCTGCATACCCTAATACAGTCTCCTCAGAACTATACCTGTCCTCCTACACATGCTGCTCCACTTGAAATTATGCATCTCCAGTGCTGGTGCTGGGATATCGCTCCTCCCTCTGCATTCCTCCACTCTGAACTCATGTCATATCTCTCTCCATAGGTGTAGCAACCTCTATCTAGTGCTCCACCTAAAATCGAAGTCCTTCTGATGCTATAGAAGATCTTGACACTATACCTGAGTTTCTCAAGGCCAACCATTCAATGCTGCACTGCTAAGCTTGTTGCAGCATCTTGAACACCGTTGCTGCTCTTTCGGATCCTCTGCACTCTATGGATCCCTCCGAAGCCATCTCGGATACACTGTACCCTACAAGCTCCTTAGAGACCATCAAAATTTCATCTGAATCTTTACTTTCAATGACTGAACTGATGGAATTTGACTTTTCTCTTTTCTTGCACTTCTTCCAAAATGGACACTTTCACTTAAAGTATCCTGCTTTACCACACTTGAAGCATTTCTTGGACCCCTTGTTGCCCCTTAGCTCACCCTTCTTCTTTCTTTTTCTTAGCCTGTCTGAAACCATGAGACCTTCCTGGAAGACCTTCCTTTTCATCATCCATTCCAGCTGCTCGTTGGACCTTAGCACTGATATGATCTTCTCGTACATTAGTGTCTCCTTACCATATAACAATGTTGTCACCAATGGATCAAAGCTCCTAGATAGCAAATATAATAACAATAAACTCTTATCCGCTTCTTCGAGATCTATCCTAATGTTGAGAAAATTCATGCTTATCCGGTTGAACCACTGAATATGACCCGTAACATCCTCGCCTTCTTGCATTCGAAGGCTGTATAGTTGCTTTTCAGCATTAACTTGTTGTACACGTTTTTTTCATATACAATTGGCATAATCTCAACCATAAATTCTTGAGTGTTCTCTCCTCCAACATGCCATACAGTTGAAGGAAAATCCTGATTTTCCGATCCAGGTTCGTTCAGATCTGATCAGATCAAGAGATATATTTTAAAAATTTTTCTCTTGATCCCAATCAGATCTTGATATATTTTAGATCTGATTCTTATTATTTTAATAAAATAAAATTAAAAGATAAATTAAATCAAATTTAATTTACCTGATCTGGGTAATCCTATTATCCTGTTGATGATCCTGTTTGCAGCGAAAGGTTTTGAGATCTTAGCACGCAGCGACCATGCACCTTCTCTAACCGGTATCCACTCAGGTTGGATCTGGAGATCCTCTTCTTCTCTATCACACCTCCAAAAATCAGATCTAAGATTCTGATCTGGAGGATCTTCAAAACTCTTTTAAAGATGAGAGTACGTCCTTTGCAGCAGCACAGCTTCTTTATTTTGATCCGCCTTTTCTTTGATCTGAATCGCACAACCAAGGTCCAAACACCTTTTGGATGTTGGAGAGCAAGGGAGAAGAGACTATGGCATGGAGAAAGAGGGGAGAGGCAGTCTTGGGGTGTGGAGAAACTTGATCTCATCATATCTCTATATTCATCATCCAATCTGAGTTGGATAGGGTCTTATTTATAGACTAGCTGTGATCCAACATCTCTTTCTTTCCAACCAATAAAATCCTTTGTGAAATCAGATCAAAATCTGATTGGGTGGAATAGAGTCCTTGGATTCCTCCTTAGAGGGGCGCTAAGACCAGTCAAGTTGGTTCTTAGAGAACTCTAATTGGAATCCCAAAGGAGAATGGAGTCCTTGTCCAACAAGGACTCCTAGGCGCCTCCAACTTGGGCACATGCCTAGGGTGGCATGCGCCCTTCTCCATGCCGGTTCTGGCAGGGGACAGGCCCCCCCAGTCTCCTTAGGTGCATGACATGTGGTCAAAAGTCAAAGATGTCAATGGTCAACATTTGACCAGTCAAGGTAGACTTTTGACCAAAGTCAAGACGAAGAATGGGCAGGTGACCAAAAATGGCAGGTAGTGTCTTACAAATAAGACAACCTTTTCTGACTGAACAACCTCCTGTCAGACCATATGAAGGCTCTATTTGAGCACAAACTCCTTTGGCTCAGACAAGAAACTTATTTTATGATAGCAAAAGAAAAGTTAGGTTCAATCGAGTGCTAGCACGATTTCCTTGAATCTAATTGAATCTCATTCAGATCATTGAACTAGATATTGTCAATTGATGATCACCAAATTCAAACCTTGTTTGTGTGACCCTATGT
>QRFJ01004668.1:0-112486 GCA_006176705.1 Cocos nucifera | reverse complement strand
CCTAATCTTTAGGGTGCCAATAGATATCTATCGTTTGGACTATCCCTAGGTCGTTTGGCATTCACATTTTGCTCGAACAATGAGCATACCTCCAGAAGGACCTTCCTTCTTGTTCTTCAGGGTGGCCAGGTAAGTAGGACAGTTCCGCTTCCAATGGCCGTCGCTGTTGCAATGGAAACACTTTCCTTTGCCATCGATCTTCTTCTTCGGTTCTGCCTTCTTCTTCTTTGATCCTTCTACCTTTTGCTTTTTCACAGACTTCTTTTTCTTTCCATAAGACTTTCTTTTGGAAGAAGTCCGTTCCATAGCAAGAACTGAGCCTTTAGAACCTTTCATAGAAAGCTCAGCGGTAACCAGCATATTCATCAACTCGGCCAAGGAATTTTGAAGTTTATGCATGTGGTAATTCATGATGAATTGCCCATATGCATCAGTCAAGGATTGCAGAATAATATCGTTCTGCAGATCCAAGTCCAACTTCACACCGAGCTTCTCAAGCTCTTCCATGTCCTTGATCATTGTCAGACAGTGATCTTGGACTGACTGCCCATCACGCATCTTAGCCTTAAAAAGTCATTTCGTGACTTGATATTTGGCTGCGCGACTCTGTTCACCAAACATCTCCTGCAGGTGAGCCAACATTTGGCAAGCAGTCTCGATATCTTCATGTTGGCGCTTGGAGCTCATCAGACATCGAGCCCAACATGTAATATCTGGCCTTATTATCTTCGTCAATCCATTTTTCCAGAGACGCTCTTTGTTCAGTGGATGGACGAGCTGGTAAGGTGGGAGGGTCCTGGTCCAAAACATGTGTTAACTTCTCTGAACCCAAAACAATTTTGTAGTTCCTGAGCCAATCTTTATAATTGGGTCCAGTCAGTCTATGTGTGTCTATGATACGTGCCAGTGGGTTGGACGCAGACATATTCCTGTAGAGAGTCAAAGATTCTAGTTAGATACTGTAATTTTGACTTGATGAATTTGTTTAGGGATTTTATTTTTAAATAAATTAGCTCCCACTATTTTCTGGAATCCCTACACTCCCTTTGTAGAGATGCGAAAATCTCTGCGATTGATGATTTCTAGTGGGTGGTGCGGTCTCACCAACTGACTCATCACCTCACCTAACAGTTATTGGTGATGGGTTAGCCAATGAGTGAACAACTCTTGTTTAATGATTCTCTAATCATGGTGCACCCAAACTTGGTCTCTAATTCATGAATCTCACCGTATCCGGAATATTGATCCACTCTTTAGTTAAGTCAGACCCACCATTTGCATAGACTGGGTTCCTAATTGGGTCTCTCACTGTATCCGGAATATTGAGCCCAACTCATCCTCCAGCCCATAGCATCCAATGCCTAATAGACATGGTTGCATCTTCCCGGTGCAACTGAGCCACTGTATCCAGTCGAGAACAATCAACCCCGGGAAGGGCCCACACGTCTACAATGGTGGAAGACCTCGGACTTAATCTTTTCTTAGGGAGAATTGATTCAGGTCTCATTAAACTAGACTTGGCTTAGTCATAACAATTATGACTAACCTAGTGGCATGGGTCAGCTCAGATTATTGACCACCTCAGATCAGAACTGTGTCAACAGATATGGCCAGGTAAGTGAGATCGGTGGAAGGAATATGCCGTTAACTCGCACAAGAACGCATTCAGGTCGAGTAGCTTCCAATTAAAAACCAGTCGGTCGTCTGTGCCAAACTTACCTTAGACACCAAATTGTTGAGTCAGAACCAATTGGGTTAGCCTACAATCCAGACTCTAACCTCTGAGCCTAATTAGGTCTTGCTTGATCGTGACTCGATCTTGACCCAGACTTAATCCTATTAGGCTGGTCAATTTAAGCATTGTTGATCCCATCTAACCAACTCTTGATTCGGTTTGATCAACCGCTTAGACCTAATTGAGCTACCCAAGCCCGAACCCAGTATTATGAATATGTCTTAGATCTGAAATTCTCAATTTTAGACCTAATTAATATTCCATAACTTAATTCTTAATTAAGTTGGGTTCATAAACAAAATATGCACAATAAATCCTAGGGTTTCAGGATCTAGGGTTTTGCAGAAAGTAAGTTTTGGGTTTCTGATTAAGGACGAACACGCAGCACCCCTACACGTCATAAGAACACCCCATCGAATGAGAAGAGAGGGCCTTCAAACCCTTCTTCGTTCTTATGACCGGACGGCCAAGAGGAACGCCTTAATCAGGAACATGTAAATCTACAAAACAGTTATAGATCTATATCATATATCTCATAATAAATTTTAGATCTAATCAAGGCATATTTTGCATACATCTCATGTATCAAATCATGCATATTTTCAGATCTAAATTATCACATAATAATCTAAAAAATTAGATTTAAATTGATCTAATCAAAATAAATTCTAATCTAGATAATTATGTAGAACTATTCTACAATTAGTCTAGTCATGCATCTATCATATCTCATATGATATTTAAAATTAAATAATTTTTATTTGCTGTTTATCAGATGTTATTATAACACTTATAATATCAAAAAATAGTAAATAAGAAGATCTAAAATATGATTTAATCAGATTAAATCAAAGACATGCAAAACTATTCTATAGAACTATTCTATTCTAGAACTAGTCATGCATATCTTCATGTTCTTAGATCCAAATCATTTAATTTTAATTTTTTTCTGATTTCAGATCTGATAACATCTCATGTGACATCTGAAATCACTTTATTTTTTAATTAAAATAAAATTAAAATTAGATCTAAATAATCTAGAACCTGGCTCTGATACCAGTTGAAGGGAAATCCTGATTTCCCGGTCCAGGTTCGTTCAGATCTGATTAGATCAAGAGATATATTTCAAAAATTTTCTCTTGATCTCAATCAGATCTTGATATGTTTTAGATCTAATTATTATTATTTTAATAAATAAAATAAAATAAGATAAATTAAATCAAATTTAATTTACCTGATTTGGGTAATCCTATTACCCTGTAGATGATCCTGATTGCAGCGGAAGGTTCTGGATCTTAGCCACGCAAGCGCCTGGCCTCTATCGGTATCCACTTGGGTTGGATCTGGAGAACCTCTTCTTCTCTATCACACCTCCAAAAATCAGATCTGGATCTGATCTGGAGGATCTTCAAAACTCTTTTGAAGATCTGCAGTCGTCCTTTTGCAGCAGCGCAGCCTTCTTGCTTTTGATCGCCTTTCCTTGATCTGAATCGCACCAACCTAAGTCCAAAACACCTTTTGGACGTGGAGAGCAAGGGGAGAAGAAGCTATGGCGTGGAGAAGGAGGGGAGAGGCAGCCTTGGGGCACGGGGTTTCTCAATTGCATTCACTTTCACTTGGAATTAGGGTTGGGCGCAGGGTCTTATTTATAGACCTCTTGTGATCCAACTCCTCTTCCTCTCAACCAATCACAACCCTTTGTGAAATCAGATCTAAATCTGATTGGTTGGAATAGAGACCCCTGGATTCCTCCTTAGAGGGTGCCTAAGACCAGTCAAACTGGATTCTTAGTAGAACTCTGATTGGAATCCAAAAGGGAGGTGGAGTCCTTGTCCAACAAGGACTCCTAGGCGCCTCCTACTTGGGCTCACGCCACCCTTGGCGTGCGCCCTTCTGCTTGCCAGGTTCTGGCAGGGGGACAGGCCCCCACCAGCTCTTCAATAGGTACATGACATGTGGTCAAAAGTCAAAGGGTCAATGGTCAACGTTTGACCAGTCAAAGGTAGACTTTTGACCAAAGTCAAAGAACAAGAAATGGCAGGTGACCAAAAATGGCAGGTAATGTCTTACAAATAAGACAACCTATTCTGACTTGGACAACCTCCAGTCAGACCATATGAAGGCCTCTGATTGAGCACAAACTCCTTTGGCTCAGTCAAGACAACTTATTTATGATAGTAAAAGAAGAACGTTAGGTTCAATCGAGTGCTAGCACGATTTCCTTGAACCTAATTGAATCTCATTCAGATCAATTGAACTAGATCAGTTCAATTGATGATCACCAGATTCAAACCCTTGTTTGTGTGACCCAGTTAGGTTCAGTTCTGTATGGTAATGGGATATGTCATGATCTCTATCATAGACATCATCGAAACTCCTTTCGATGGATCAGAACTCTTCTGATTCGAACAGCTAGAATGATCGATCATCTAAATCATTCTAATTGCTCCCAAAATCCACCAGTGACACCTAGCAGTATATGGTGGCAACCCATCAGAGCTGAATGCGAACCTCTTGGTGCAGCTACCTGTGTGATTCAGTTCTTCTATCTTGAGCCCCGATCAGATTAGGGTTAAGGTGAACTCGTCAAACCCTAGTCTCTGTCATATGATGTAATCATTCGATTCGAGTCCAATGTGAAAATCTAAATAGAAACTCTTTCTATTATTTCACTCTACCATGGCCATGGATTTTTTGGACTTGATTCTCATGATCATCATAGGGCTACTCCTCTACCACCGAGGTAGATAGATCCCATCTTGATGCAATCCAGTTGCCTACAATGAACATGCTATAGCCAACATACACCTCAGGGTTTCATATGGCTAGGAGACCGAGTAATGGTGTAGTCAAACTATAACACCCTCAAGGTGAACTGCCGATGCATCTCAGGTCAAAGAACCAGACACACTACTGCAGCATCGAGTCAGTCATTGACGAGAAGGTAGACTTCCTAATGACTACTCGAGGTGGTCACGCTCAGTGCCCTCGTTCTCTAACGAGTACCTGTACTCTCGCTCTGGTGTCTCCACACCGTAGACTCAAGACTCATCTACTAAAGAGAAGCGATCGTACACCAACCTTCCGGATCAATCACCATCCTCGTGATGATCCTATGGTCGGGAGCTGTTTATGAGTTAATAATGATTATTCATGTCTTAAATTTTCAACTCTTGAAAATATGAATTATCATTACCATTAACTCAAAGGATGTATCATAGACACTAAATACACAGGTGTGATAGAAAATAACCCATTTCATTAATTATAGTCAAAATTACAATTTTGCCCCTAGAAGTGTATTACAAGTGTCAGCCAATTCTGGCTTCTAGGGCACATATATCTAACAATCGGCTCACCAACTCAGTCAATACAATATTCAGATTATTAGATTAATTTTATTTCATGTGACGATGGAGTCTCCTAATTTATTCACTATCCTTTGGTTCAGGCATAGCAAAACTATCAATATTTATTAATTATTCTTTGGTCTAGATATAATTTAAATAAATATTAATGCATTAAGTTTTGTGAAATTCTCTAATTAAAATACGCTGCATCCAAAGCACACTAAAATTCTCGCATGCATATGAATTCTAATTTGATTCATAATACAAGGTATATAATCAAGAAGCAATAACATAGATGTACTTAGTCCATAACATCTATGTTCATTAGGTCAAATAGAAGATGACTAGTAATCTAAAAGCATTAAGATTAGATTTATATATTCCTCATGAATAAAATTTAAAAATAAATCATACTGAATATTGCATCAAAAGAGTGGCTACACCTTAGCCTTAGTAAAAGAAAATTTAGTTCATGATAACAAGTTTAAAAATAGCAAATAAAATAAAAAGCATAAAGAAATTAGATTGTTTGATTGTTGAAATTGATTGTCGAAATTGATTGTCCGTCACTTTAAGTGTGAAAAACTTGGCGAAGAAGAAGAGAAGCTCCTTGATCGATGTATTGATCGTCGAAGAAAAATCAGAAACTATTTTCTCAAAATTAAAAGTCCTTTCTTTTCTTTCTCTCAAAAATTTCTCCTCTTTCTGTCTCTCTCTTCTCTTTCTGCCTTTCTCTTCTCTCTCTGCCTTTTTTTTTTACTGTCTCCCTTCTTCTTTTTTTCTTCGACAACAGCAGACCTTTTTATAGGCTAAGAGATGGATTTTCAAAAGAAATCCTAAAAATTAGGTTTAAGACTCCTAAATAACTCAAATTAAAATCTTGGATAATTCTGCCTTTAGATTAGATTCGCCTTTAGATCAGCATCCAATGGTCCAAAAATCACTCAAAAATCCTTTAAAATAATCCCAGATCAAGTCAGAAATTCAATTGGATCAGCCGTTGGATCAGTCCATTGGATCGAATCTGGGCCGTCCGATCATGCATAGAGAAGCCTTCAGATGTCTTAGTTTAATGTCGGGATGAATCTCAATCGTTGGATCTCGATCGGGAGCTATGGATGCCATCCATCAGCGCACAATTATCGTCGCTTCGATCAAATTTCAGTGAAAAGGCACCCGTCGGATTAGGCCAGAATTCCAAAATTACCCTCTATAGGATCCATGCGCGAGCCTGGTGTTGCATGGACCGCCGCCTTCTTCAGCCAATCGGAGCGCGCTTCTTCTTGTGAAATCTCCGAAATACCCTCCAAATGGTCCACCATGCGCCACAAAAAATGCTGGCATCAGTGTTGCATTAGCGGGTAGTCTGCTGGGTGCGATCAGACCGAGCGATCTGTTGAGCCAATTTTCTAAACCAATTTGAACCGAAATGGCTTTTTTCTTTTTTTCTTTCTTTTTTTAAATTTATATAATTTTCTTTGAAATTCATTTTCGGGCTCATTTGAAGTCCATTTTGCCTGAAATTTATTTCATCTGAACCAGAAAAATAAGATCTTCATATTAGTGGCCTTCTTTCCTACATAAGATTAACAAAATTATCAACTTCTAAAAAAATAGATTAATTTATTTTATAATTTAATACTTTTTATTAGTATATTTTTACCACTTATCAAAAGACATTCTTCTCTTTTTGCCAAAAGATAAATCAATCAGATACATGACAATAGTAAGTTATTTGATATCAAATAATTAAAACTGAAGTTCTCTATAAATATTTAGTAATTTAAAATATTAATATTCAATAAGAATCTTTTAATTTAAATTCATTAATTATAAAATTAATATGGAAAGACTTAAAATATTATGTTGAATTCAAAATAAATCATTTCATCCATAGCATGATATATAGAGAAAAACGTATTAATCTTTAAAATCAAAGCATTCAAATTATTGCAAGCATCAAAATCAATCATACTTATCAAAACATAAAAGGAGTTATCATATGCATACATATTAACAAATCATTAAAGTTAATATATCAAACTTTAAATTCATAGAATATGATCATTTTAAGTAATGATAAATCATCAAAATCAATCAAACATGCTTAATAATTATGCTAATTAATAATTAAAATATATTTAGCAAATAAAGATAGCATGGTGTGAGAATAGTTTTGATATTACCAAATAGCACCATCCATCTATTTTCATTTCCAAGGCATCCATAAAAATTTTCTTCTTTTAGCTTCATTGGATCCTTAGTATACCTGCAAAATTACTTCATAATTTTTGATACCCAAGCCATCTTGGATCCATAAGAGTTAGTATTTAAGATTTCTTTTGGAACCCAAATTTGTCTTATCAAGGTTTGACCAATTATTTTAAAGTTGCATTCCAAAATTTTGTATCCAATTTGATTACATTTAAAGCACTTAAAAGAATGATCTTTGATGGAATCGCTTGTAAAAATACCTTTTGTAGTTTGTTGTTTTCTTGAAGTATTAAAAATGATTTCTATTTTATTGAAAATAGCCCCATTGGATTTTACCGAGGATTGAAGATTTTCAAAGCTAATTATAAACTTTTTAGCTATAGGTTTCAAAACCTCAACTTCTCTTCTTAATTTTTTGTTTTCTTCCAAGAGCTCTTTCTTTTCAATTGAAAGATTTTTATTTTCTTTTAGGAAAGATTTCAGAATATCATTTTTCTTTTTAAGCTCAAGAATTTCTTTATCTAAAAAATTTTTAGATTTAATCAGATTTTCTTTTTCTTTAGCTAAAGAATTCTTTTCTTCTATTAAATTAGAATTATTCTTTTTAAGCTCCCTACTTTTCTACCTTAACTTTTTAAATTCATTCATAAGTTCATTAAAGGCTTCTTGAAGCTTATCAAATGTAAATTCAGAAGAATTATCAATATTTACCTCATCATTTTGATCCATTAAGCAAGGATTTACGATGCTTTCTTTCTTTTTCTCATTCTTTTCTTCTTTGCTTTGCTCCTCCTTAATTGATGCATTCTTCTTCTTTTGTTTCTTCTTCTTTTTCTTCTTTTCATCCTTACAAGACATAAGACATAGGTTGGGGTGAGCTCCTTTTTCTTCTTGGGAGCTTGATTCTTCTATTTGATTTGCTTCCTCATAAATTCTTTCCAATTTCTCCCATACATATTTTGTTGAAATACATGAAGAAATTATATTAAATACATTTAACTCTAAGGAGCAATAAAGTATATTCATGGCCTTAGCATTAAGTTGGACCATTTCTTTATCATGCTCTTTCAATGCTTTGGGGATGTGTGAGCTATCGATTATAATCTTTCATAGGTTATAATCATGTGCTTGTATGAAGATGCGCATGCATGCTTTCTATAATGTGAGCCATTAAAAAGTGAAGGTCTATCTATAGAATATCCTTCAATAAATAAAGACTCCATTTGGGTTGCCATAATATTTAGCTCTAGATGGTTAGGTTAATAATTAATAACAGAGCACCTACAATGATACCAATTATTGCCTAGAGGTAGCAACCCAAGAGGGGGGGGTGAATGAAGGGAAATCCTAATTTCCCGGTCCAGGTTCGTCCAGATCTGATTAGATCAAGAGATATATTTCAAAAATTTTCTCTTGATCTCAATCAGATCTTGATATATTTCAGATCTGATTCTTATTATTTTAATAAATAAAATAAAATAATATAAATTAAATCAAATTTAATTTACCTGATTTGGGTAATCCTATTATCCTGTAGATGATCCTGATTGCAGCGGAAGGTTCTGGATCTAGCCACGCAAACGCCTGGCCTCTATCGGTATCCACTCGGATTGGATCTGGAGATCCTCTTCTTCTCTATCACACCTCCAAAAATCAGATCTGGAGGATCTTCAAAACTCTTTTGAAGATCTGCAGTCGTCCTTTTGCAGCAGCGCAGCCTTCTTGCTTTTGATCGCCTTTCCTTGATCTGAATCGCACCAACCTAAGTCCAAAACTCTTTTGGACATGGAGAGCAAGGGGAGAAGAGACTATGGCATGGAGAAGGAGGGAGAGGCAGCCTTGGGGCGTGGGGTTTCTCAATTGAATTGCATTAGCATCTGAGTTGGGCGCAGGGTCTTATTTATAGACTAAGCGTGATCCAACTCCTCTTCCTCTCAACCAATCACAACCCTTTGTGAAATCAGATCTAAATCTGATTGATTGGAATAGAGACCCCTGGATTCCTCCTTAGAGGGCGCCTAAGACCAGTCAAACTGGATTCTTAGTAGAACTCTGATTGGAATCCAAAAGGGAGGTGGAGTCCTTGTCCAACAAGGACTCCTAGGCGCCTCCTACTTGGGCTCACGCCACCCTTGGCGTGCGCCCTTCTCCTTGCCAGGTTCTTGGCAGGGGGACAGGCCCCCACCAGCTCTCCAATAGGTGCATGACATGTGGTCAAAAGTCAAAGGTCAATGGTCAACGTTTGACCAGTCAAAGGTAGACTTTTGACCAAAGTCAAAGAACAAGAAATGGCAGGTGACCAAAAATGGCAGGTAATGTCTTACAAATAAGACAACCTATTCTAACTTGGACAACCTCCAGTCAGACCATATGAAGGCCTCTGATTGAGCACAAACTCCTTTGGCTCAGTCAAGACAACTTATTTATGATAGTAAAAGAAGAACGTTAGGTTCAATCGAGTGCTAGCACGATTTCCTTGAACCTAATTGAATCTCATTCAGATCAATTGAACTAGATTAGTTCAATTGATGATCACCAGATTCAAACCCTTGTTTGTGTGACCCAGTTAGGTTCAGTTCTATATGGTAATGGGATATGTCATGATCTCTATCATAGACATCATCAAAACTCCTTTCAATGGATCAAAACTCTTCTAATTTGAACAGCTAGAATGATCGATCATCTAAATTATTCTAATTGCTCCCAAAATCCACCAGTGACACCTAGCAGTATATGGTGGCAACCCATCAGAGCTGAATGCGAACCTCTTGGTGCAGCTACCTGTGTGATTCAATTCTTCTATCTTGAGCCCCGATCAGATTAGGGTTAAGGTGAACTCGTCAAACCCTAGTCTCTGTCATATGATGTAATCATTCGATTCGAGTCCAATGTGAAAATCTAAATAGAAACTCTTTCTATTATTTCACTCTACCATGGCCATGGATTTCTGGACTTGATTCTCATGATCATCATAGGGCTACTCCTCTACCACCGAGGTAGATAGATTCCATCTTGATGCAATCCAGTTCCTACAATGAACATGCTATAGCCAACATACACCTCAGGGTTCCATATGGCTAGGAGACCGAGTAATGGTGTAGTCAAACTATAACACCCTCAAGGTGAACTGCCGATGCATCTCAGGTCAAAGAACCAGACACACTACTGCAGCATCGAGTCAGTCATTGACGAGAAGGTAGACTTCCTAATGACTACTCGAGGTGGTCACGCTCAGTGCCCTCATTCTCTAACGAGTACCTGTACTCTCGCTCCGGTGTCTCCACACCGTAGACTCAAGATTCATCTACTAAAGAGAAGCGATCGTACACCAACCTTCCGGATCAATCACCATCCTCGTGATGATCCTATGGTCGGGAGCTGTTTATGAGTTAATAATGATTATTCATGTCTTAAATTTTCAACTCTTGAAAATATGAATTATCATTACCATTAACTCAAAGGATGTATCACAGACACTAAATATACATGTGTGATAGAAAATAACCCATTTCATTAATTATAGTCAAAATTATAATTTTGCCCCTAGAAGTGTATTACAAGTGTCAGCCAATTCTGGCTTCTAGGGCACATATATCTAACAATCTCCCACTTGTCCTAAAGCAATTGGCTACAAGTCTAAGTCCCATCTTCTCAAGGTGGGCTTCGATCTTCTGCTGGCCCAACGGCTTTGTAAGTGGGTCTGCCACATTATCTGCGGAGTTGACTCTCTTGACCTCAACGTAACCTTTCTCAAGGTAATCGCGGATGAGATGATATCGCCGCTCAATGTGCTTGGACTTCTGATGAGACCTCGGCTCCTTAGCAAGGGCTATGGCGCCATTGTTGTCGCAGTAAAGAGGAATGGCATCTGATGGCATTACTCCAATTTCTGCAGCAAACTTCTTGTACCAGAACGCTTCCTTTGCAGCCTCTGATGCAGCTATATATTTTGCTTCCATGGTGGAATCTGCTATCACAGTTTGCTTAGAACTCTTCCAGCTGACAGCTCCACCATTGCACACAAACAGACTTCCAGATGTCGACTTTCGATCATCTATATCAGACATGAAGTCCGAGTCTGTGTATCCTTGAACTTGGAGTTCTCCATTACCAAAGACCAACATCATATCCTTAGTTCTTCTCAAGTACTTAAGGATATATTTCACAGAAGTCCAGTGTTCTTCACCTGAATTTGACTGATATCTGCTTGTGACACTCACAGCATGGGCTATATCAGGTCGTGTACATAGCATGGCATACATGAGGCTCCCTATTGCAGAAGCATAAGGGATCTTGCTCATGCGTTCTATTTCCTCAGGTGTGCTGGGGCACATCTTCTTGGAAAGATGAATACCATGTCTGAAGGGTATTAATCCCCTCTTAGAGTTTTCCATACTAAACCTCTTTAGTACTTCCTCTATGTACATCTTCTGTGAAAGTCCTAGCATCCTATTCGGTCTATCCCTATAGACCTTAATTCCTAGAATAAAGGATGCTTCACCTAGGTCTTTCATGGAGAATTCCTTGGACAACCACATCTTGACTGATGTCAACATGGGAATATCATTCCCAATAAGGAGGATGTCATCCACGTACAATACGAGGAAGACAACAGCGCTCCCACTGACCCTTTTGAAAACACATGGTTCCTCTTCATTTTTGATGAAACCAAACTTTTTGATCACATCATTGAAACGAGTGTTCCAGCTCCGAGATGCTTGCTTAAGTCCATATATGGACCTTTGCAGCTTGCAAACCTTGTGATCAGTATCACTGGATGTGAAACCTAGCGGCTGTTCCATATAGATATCTTCCTCAAGATATCCATTTAGGAATGCCGTTTTCACGTCCATTTGCCATATTTCATAATCGAAATAGGCTGCAACAGCAAGCAATATGCGGATGGATTTTAGCATAGCTACCGAGGAAAAGGTATCCTGATAGTCAATGCCTTCGCGTTGACTATAACCTTTTGCCACCAGTCTAGCCTTGACTGTCTCCACATTCCCATCTGCACCAATCTTTCTCTTGAAGATCCATTTACACCCAATAGGTACTATACCTTCTGGTGGATCTACCAAGGTCCAGACTTGGTTTGAGTGCATCGAGTCGATCTCTGACTTCATTGCCTCAAGCCATTTCTCGAGAGTCGATATCTGATATCGCCTCGTTGTAGGTTTTGGGATCATCTCCATGAGCACCATTACCTACGAGGAACATTTCCTCTACATCCTCTGAAATAATACCTAAGTATCTTTCAGGGGGACGGAAAACTCTTTCCGATCTACGAGGTGGAGGAGGTAGTGTTCTTATTGGCTCAACCTGATTTGGTTCCACTTGGTCCTTAGCTCGTTCTGCTTGTGAGACTTTCTCATCAAGCTTAATCTGCTTTCCAATGCCACTATCTTGAATAAACTATTTTTCAAGAAATATGGCATGTCGACTCACAATCACATTGTGGTCTTCTGGAATGTAGAAATAGTATCCTAATGACTCTTTAGGATATCCTATGAATCGAGCTCTAAAGGACCTAAACTCTAACTTGTCCGCTTGTTGTCTTTTGACATGAGCCGGACAACCCCAAATTCTGAGATGACTCAGACTTGGTTTCTTACCGTGCCATATCTCATACGGTGTGGTAGGAACGGTTTTAGAGGGAAACCCTGTTCAGTAGATAGATTGAAGTTAATAATGAATGTCCCCAAAGAAAATCTAGGAGGTCTGTGAAGCTCATCATGGATCGAACCATATCCAATAGAGTCCAATTTCTTCGTTCTGAAACCCCGTTGAGTTGAGGTGTTCCTGGTGGAGTCCATTGAGAGACTATGCCATTTTCCTTAAGATAGTCTAGGAATTCCCGGCTAAGGTATTCACCTCCTCGATTTGATCGAAGAACCTTAATGGGTTTTTCTGTTTGTTTTTCTACTTCATGTCTGAATTCTTTGAACTTTTCAAAAGCTTCAGACTTATGTCTCATAAGATACACATACCCATACCTAGATAGATCATCGGTAAAGGTAATGAAGTAGACAAAATTGCCTCTAGCCGGCACATCGAATGGGCCGCACACATCAGTATGTACTAGGGCAAGGAGATCTGTGGCCCTCTCCCCATGTCCAACAAAAGGGAGTTTAGTCATTTTGCCTTGAAGACAAGATTCACAAGTTGGATATGACTCAAAAGTCAATGGACTTAATAGCCCATTTTTCTCCAATTTGTTAATCCTATCTTCTGCTATATGACCTAATCTCAGGTGCCATAGATATCTGTCGTTTGGACTATCCCTAGGTCGTTTGGCATTCATGTTTTGCTCGATAGTTAAAATAGGTACATCAATATGCAACTGATAAAGACCATTAACAAGGAAACCATTTGCAATTTTATTTCTTTCATAAAGAATGTTACAATGGTCCTTAAAGAAGGTGATCACATAACCTTCTTGTGCTAAGCATGAAACAGAAATCAAATTCCTGCTAGCTGCAGGCACATAATAACAGTCTTTTAAAACTAAGTCTAAACCAGATGGTAATCGCAGAGGGTATGTTCCCACGGCTACTGCAGCAACTCTTGCTCCATTATCGATGCGTAGGATCATGTCTCCATCCCTCAGCCTCCTGCTATCCTCAAGACCCTGCATAGAAGTGCATAGATGAGCACTAGAACCAGAGTCAAGCACCCAACTGGATGCAGAAGAAACCATAAGGTTAGACTCAATAACGAGCATACCTCCAGAAGGACCTTCCTTCTTGTTCTTTAGGGTGGCCAGGTAAATAGGGCAGTTCCGCTTCCAATGGCCGTCGCTATTGCAATGGAAACACTTTCCTTTGACATCGATCTTCTTCTTCGGTTCTGCCTTCTTCTTCTTTGATCCTTCCACCTTTTGCTTTTTCACAGACTTCTTTTTCTTTCCATAAGACTTTCTTTTGGAAGAAGTCCATTCCATAGCAAGAACTGAGCCTTTAGAACCTTTCATAGAAAGCTCAGCGGTAACCAGCATATTCATCAACTCGGCCAAGAAATTTTGAAGTTTATGCATGTGGTAATTCATGATGAATTGCCCATAAGCATCAGTCAAGGATTGCAGAATAATATCGTTCTGCAAGTCCAAGTCCAACTTCACACCGAGCTTCTCAAGCTCTTCCATATCCTTGATCATTGTCAGACATTGATCTTGGACTGACTGCCCATCATGCATCTTAGCCTTAAAAAGTTATTTTGTGACTTGATATTTGGCTGCGCGACTCTGTTCACCAAACATCTTCTGTAGGTGAGCCAACATTTGGCGAGCAGTCCCGATATCTTCATGTTGGCGCTGGAGCTCATCAGACATCGAGCCCAACATGTAGTATCTGGCCTTATTGTCTTCGTCAATCCATTTTTCCAGAGACGTTCTCTGTTCAACAGATGGATGAGCTGGTAATGTGGGAGGGTCCTGGTCCAAAACATGTGTTAACTTCTCTGAATCCAAAACAATTTTGTAGTTCCTGAGCCAATCTTTATAATTGGGTCCAGTCAGTCTATGTGTGTCCAGGATACGTGCCAGTGGGTTGGACGCAGACATTTTCCTATAGAGAGTCAAAGATTCTAGTTAGATATTGTAATTTTGACTTGACCAATTTGTTTAGGAATTTTATTTTTAAACAAATTAGCTCCCACTATTTTCTCGGATCCCTACACTTCCTCCGTAGAGATGCGAAAATCTCCGCGATTGATGATTTCTAGTGGGTGGTGCGGTCTCACCAACTGACTCATCACCTCACCTAACAGTTATTGGTGATGGGTTAGCCAATGAGTGAACAACTCTTGTTCAATGATTCTCTAATCATGGTGCACCCAAACTTGGTCTCTAATTCATGAATCTCACCGTATCCGGAATATTGATCCACTCCTTAGTTAAGTCAGACCCACCATTTGCATAGACTGGGTTCCTAATTAGGTCTCTCACCGTATCCGAAATATTGAGCCCAACTCATCCTCCAGCCCATAGCATCCAATGCCTAATAGACATGGTTGCATCTTTTCGGTGCAACTGAGCCACTGTATCCAACCGAGAACAATCAACCCCGGGAAGGGCCCGCACGTCTACAATGGTGGAAGACCTCGAACTTAATCTTTTCTTAGGGAGAATTGATTCAGGTCTCATTAAACTAGACTTGGCTTAGTCATAACAATTATGACTAACCTAGTGGCATGGGTCAGCTCGGATTATTGACCACCTCAGATCAGAACTGTGTCAACAGATATGGCCAGGTAAGTGAGATCGGTGGAAGGAATATGCCGTTAACTCGCACAAGAACGCATTTAGGTCGAGTAGCTTCCAATTAAAAACCAGTCGGTCGTCTGTGCCAAACTTACCTTAGACACCAAATTGTTGAGTCAGAATCAATTGGGTTAGCCTACAATCCAGGCTCTAACCTCTGAGCCTAATTAGGTCTTGCTTGATCGTGACTCGATCTTGACCTAGACTTAATCCTATTAGGCTGGTCAATTTAAGCATTGTTGATCCCATCTAACCAACTCTTGATTCGGTTTGATCAACCGCTTAGACCTAATTGAGCTACCTAAGCCCGAACCCAGTATTATGAATATGTCTTAGATCTGAAATTCTCAATTTTAGACCTAATTAATATTCCATAAACTTAATTCTTAATTAAGTTGGGTTCATAAATAAAATATGCACAATAAATCCTAGGGTTTCAGGATCTAGAATTTTGCAGAAAGTAAGTTTTGGGTTTCTGATTAAGGACGAACACGCAGCACCCCTACACGTCATAAGAACACCCCATCGAATGGGAAGAGAGGGCCTTTAAACCCTTCTTCATTCTTATGACCGGACGGCCAAGAGGAACGCCTTAATCAGGAACATTCAATATTACAAAATAATATCAGATCTATATCATATATCTCATATATAAAGTAGATCTAATCATGACATATTTTGCATACATCTCATGTATCAAATCATGCATGTTTTCAGATCTAAATTATCTCATAATAATCTGAAAAATTAGATTTAAATTGATCTAATCAAAATAAATTCTAATCTAGATAATTATGTAGAACTATTCTACAACTAGTCTAGACATGCATCAATCATATCTCATATGATATTCAAAAATTAAATAATTTTTATTTGCTATTTATCAGATGTTATTATAACACTTATAATATCAAAAAATAGTAAATAAGAAGATCTAAAATATGATTTAATCAGATTAAATCAAAGACATGCAAAACTATTCTATAGAACTATTCTATTCTAGAACTAGTCATGCATATCTTCATGTTCTTAGATCCAAATCATTTAATTTTAATTTTTTTGATTTTAGATCTGATCACATCTCATGTGACATCTAAAATCACTTTATTTTCTAATTAAAATAAAATTAAAATCAGATCTAAATAATTTAGAACCATGGCTCTGATACCAGTTGAAGGGAAATCCTGATTTTCTGGTCCAGGTTCGTCCAGATCTGATTAGATCAAGAGATATATTTCAAAAATTTTCTCTTGATCTCAATCAGATCTTGATATATTTCAGATCTAATTCTTATTATTTTAATAAATAAAATAAAATAAGATAAATTAAATCAAATTTAATTTACTTGATTTGGGTAATCCTATTACCCTGTAGAGGATCCTGATTGCAGCGGAAGGTTCTGGATCTAGCCACGCAAATGCCTGGCCTCTACCGGTATCCACTTGGGTTGGATCTAGAGATCCTCTTCTTCTCTATCACACCTCCAAAAATTAGATCTGGATCTGATCTGGAGGATCTTCAAAACTCTTTTGAAGATCTGCAGTCGTCCTTTTGCAGCAGCGCAGCCTTCTTGCTTTTGATCGCCTTTCCTTGATCTGAATCGCACCAACCTAAGTCCAAAACTCTTTTGGACGTGGAGAGCAAGGGGAGAAGAGACTATGGCATGGAGAAGGAGGGGAGAGGCAGCCTTGGGGCATGGGGTTTCTCAATTGAATTGCATTAGCATCTGAGTTGGGCGCAGGGTCTTATTTATAGACTAAGCATGATCCAACTCCTCTTCCTCTCAACCAATCACAACCCTTTGTGAAATCAGATCTAAATCTGATTGGTTGGAATAGAGACCCCTGGATTCCTCCTTAGAGGGTGCCTAAGACCAGTCAAACTGGATTCTTAGTAGAACTCTGATTGGAATCCAAAAGGGAGGTGGAGTCCTTATCCAACAAGGACTCCAAGGCGCCTCCTACTTGGGCTCACGCCACCCTTGGCGTGCGCCCTTCTCCTTGCCAGGTTCTGGTAGGGGGACAAGTCCCCACCAGCTCTCCAATAGGTGCATGACATGTGGTCAAAAGTCAAAGTGTCAATGGTCAACGTTTGACCAGTCAAAGGTAGACTTTTGACCAAAGTCAAAGAACAAGAAATGGCAGGTGACCAAAAATGGCAGGTAATGTCTTATAAAATAAGACAACCTATTCTGACTTGGACAACCTCCAGTCAGACCATATGAAGGCCTCTGATTGAGCACAAACTCCTTTGGCTCAGTCAGGACAACTTATTTGTGATAGTAAAAGAAGAACGTTAGGTTCAATCGAGTGCTAGCACGATTCCTTGAACCTAATTGAATCTCATTCAGATCAATTGAACTAGATTAGTTCAATTGATGATCACCAGATTCAAACCCTTGTTTGTGTGACCCAGTTAGGTTTAGTTCTGTATGGTAATGGGATATGTCATGATCTCTATCATAAATATCATCGAAACTCCTTTCGATGGATCAGAACTCTTCTGATTCGAACAGCTAGAATGATCGATCATCTAAATCATTCTAATTGCTCCCAAAATCCACCAGTGACACCTAGCAGTATATGGTGGCAACCCATCAGAGCTGAATGCGAACCTCTTGGTGTAGCTACCTGTGTGATTCAGTTCTTCTATCTTGAGCCCCGATCAGATTAGGGTTAAGGTGAACTCGTCAAACCCTAGTCTCTGTCATATGATGTAATCATTCGATTCGAGTCCAATGTGAAAATCTAAATAGAAACTCTTTCTATTATTTCACTCTACCATGGCCATGGATTTCTGGACTTGATTCTCATGATCATCATAGGGCTACTCCTCTACCATCGAGGTAGATAGATTCCATCTTGATGCAATCCAGTTCCTACAATGAACATGCTATAGCCAACATACACCTCAGGGTTCCATATGGCTAGGAGACCGAGTAATGGTGTAGTCAAACTATAACACCCTCAAGGTGAACTGCCGATGCATCTCAGGTCAAAGAACCAGACACACTACTGCAGCATCGAGTCAGTCATTGACGAGAAGGTAGACTTCCTAATGACTACTCGAGGTGGTCACGCTCAGTGCCCTCGTTCTCTAACGAGTACCTGTACTCTCGCTCCGGTGTCTCCACACCGTAGACTCAAGACTCATCTACTAAAGAGAAGCGATCGTATACCAACCTTCCGGATCAATCACCATCCTCGTGATGATCCTATGGTCGGAAGCTGTTTATGAGTTAATAATGATTATTCATGTCTTAAATTTTCAACTCTTGAAAATATGAATTATCATTATCATTAACTCAAAGGATGTATCACAGACACTAAATACACATGTGTGATAGAAAATAACCCATTTCATTAATTATAATCAAAATTACAATTTTGCCCCTAAAAGTGTATTATAAGTGTCGGCCAATTCTGGCTTCTAGGGCACATATATCTAACAGTGAATTGGGTTCTTATAAAAGCTTTGGCCAAATTTAACTCTAAGCAATTATGTGCTTTAATTTTAATCTAAGTGGTGAGGATGAGATGTATATAATATGAGTAGCAGAATTAAGATAATAAAATCAAACTATTAAAGTAAAGTAAGAATTATAAGCATGCAAAGTATATAGAGAGATAGAAGAAAAAAACATAATACAAACACATAAAGATTTATAGTGGTTTGGAGCAATCCACTCCTACGTCTACTCTCCAAGCTTTTCTTGAGAATTCCACTATAATCTTCCCTTGATTACTGTGTATTTATTTTTTTAGGCTCACAAATAAATATAGTTGATTTTCACAGGAGTACCAACCAAAACCTAACACCATTAGTTTTTCGGATTCACCAACAACCCAGTTGATTTTCCCAAATCACCAACCAAAACCTACAATGTCCAATTTTAGGCTTGGATGGGCCTAAACCCTAAGTTTCTTTCTCTTAAAGAAACTTGCAAAGAAATCAAAAAATATAAGTAAAATTTTAGCACAATATAAAAAATAGAGTATAAGCTTTTTTAAATCCTAAAGAACAAGCCGATAATATGCATGATTGAAGCTTGACTTTTCTTCAAATTGTGCTTGAGAGGATGTGAAAGATGTTGGAGAAGATTGCTTTGAAGGCTCACTAAAATCTATGCATAACACTCCTCTCTTTTTTCTTTTCTTTGGATATTCAATATTCCTCACAAAATCTAAAAGATTCTCTCTCTAAATCCCTTAATCTCTTTCTTCTATTTTTTTAATTGATTCTCCATCTTTAAATACCTTTAGAGAAGGTTGGAGTGAGAGTTCTTAGCCATTGAAAGCTCTGAAATATCCATTTGGATCGAAAAATAGCCGTTCAAAAACTATCCATTGAAGATTGTCCACATAAATCGAGACCTTTTGATTTTTCATGAGATCTCTCGCTAGATTTTGAGACCTCTCAATTTTTCACGAGACGTCTCGCCAGAATTGCGAGATCTCTCGAAGAATCTACGAGACCTCTCGCTCTCAGAGCATAGAAATGAAGTTTCTATCTTCTGAGAATGAGACGTCTCGAGTTCAACTCGAGACCTCTCGAGACTGTGCCAAAATACTATTTTATGATGCCAGACCACTTGAGAGCTCTCGAAAAAAATCCGAGATGTCTCAAAAAATTCTGACTTTATTTTTTTCAATGTTTGACCTTTTAAACTTGAGTTTCTTGGCCCCAAACTCTTTTAAACATAATTGCTTTCTTCAATTTTAATTTCTCTTCTTTTAATCATACTTTCTTCATACCAAGCCATCTAAATATGTGTGAATTTGCTCTTTTAAGTATTTTGGCATGGCATCTTGAGAGAATTTATTCTTGAGATAAATTCTTCATTTTGGATATTTGAAAAATCCTACACATATTCTTGAAACACATGATTAGATACATAATATACTCAATATTTTGGAATCATCAAAATTAATCTCAAGGTCAACACATTTACACCCAATAGGTACTATATCATTAGGTGGATCTACCAAGATCTAGACTTGGTTTAAACACATTGAGTCAATCTCTGATCTCATTGCCTCTAACCATCTCTCAGAGTTGATATCTGATATCGCCTCATCATAAGTTTTGAGATCATCACCATGAACCCCATTTCCTATGAGGAACATTTCCTCTACATCTTCTAATATAGTACCTAAGTATCTTTTAGGAGGATGAAAAATTCTACTTGATCTATGAGGTGGAGGAGGTAGTGTCTGGGTTGGCTCAATCTAATTGGATTCCTTAGGTTCCTTGGCCCGTGGCTCTTGGAAGACTTTCTCCTCGAGCCTAATCTATCTTTCAATGCCACCATTTTGAATAAACTATTTTTCAAGAAAAATGGCATGTCGACTCACAATCACATTATGATCTTTTGAAAGATAGAAATAATATCCTAATGACTTTTTAGAAAATCCAAAAAATCTAGCTTTAAAGGACCTAGACTCTAATTTATCCGCCTGTTGTTTCTTGACATGGGCCGGACAATCTCAAATTCTGAGATGACTCAGACTTGATTTCTTATCATGCCAAATCTCATACGGTATGGTAGGAACGATTTTAGAGAGAATCTTATTCAGTAAATATATAGCAGTCATCAGACTATGTCTTTAAAGAAACTCAGGGAGGTTCGTGAAGCTCATCATAGATCGGACCATATCTAATAGAATTCGGTTTCTCCATTCTGAAACCTTATTGAGTTGAGGCATTTCAGGTGGAGTCCATTGAAAGACTATGCTATTGTGTTCGGAATATGCACTCTTCCTACATGGATCGGCATGGCCACTGGTGATTAGCCAAGCAATAAGAAAGTACTTCTTAGAGATTTCTACGAAAGCATGATCAAATATATTAAGGAATAGAGAAGAAGAGAAGAAGAAATTTCCAAGAGAAAAGAGCTTTTATTCAGTATATTTCAGCACACTTACAATCTTGACTTGTTTCTAGCATATATACTTTATAAAGGATCAAGCCCAAGCTCATAGAAAAACTCTCCAAATCCAAACAACCCACATACACAAATTAATAACCCCATAAAAACTGAGTCGGCCTAGTTTCAAACTGAGCCAGCTAACCTACGATTGGGTCGGTTCAGTCCCAAACTGAGTCAATCCAGTCGATCCAGTTGTGTACTGTGCCAATAGCCCAAAATGCTACTTTCTATCTGAATTTTTCTCTAAGATCTAGCCGATCCAGTTCTGGACTGAGTCAATCCAATTTCTAACTGAGCCAGCTTAGTCTCAGAGCGAGCCGGCCTAGTTTTTGAACTTTACTATTGAAATTGATTTTTCTTCCGGCTCGCTCCCATTTCCCCATGATCTATCTTCTTATGTTTTCAAGACTTGGGAGTGCCACTTCTGAGCTCACATTCTCCACTTTGATGCTTTCAAGTCCTTGTGAACTCATCTTTTCTCAACAGACCCATCCATGCCACACATCTCTGAAAGCTATCTCTAGGGAGTATCTTCATGAGTGCATCAGACTGATTCTCCTTGATATGGACCTTCATCAGTTCCACTTTACCTTCCTCCACTAGCTCTCTAATCCTATGGTACCTTATGTCTATATGCTTTGTGCGTGCATGATAGACTGGGTTTTGTGCCAACAATAGAGTAATCTGACTATTACTAAATAGTGTAACCTTGCTCTGCTCTACCCCCAACTCATCAATCAGCCTCCTAAGCCAAAGAACTTCCTTTACAGCCTCCGTCATCCCAATGTACTCGGCCTCTATGGTAGATAAGACCGTGATTGGTTGAAGGGTTGATCTCCAAGACATCGATCAACCATATACGCAGAAGAGGTATCCAGTAGTAGACATCCTTGTATTAAGATCACTAGCATAATTTGCATCAACAAATCCTTCTAGAGGATCTGAACCTTCACACATCTTCACAGATTATTCTCCAAATCCTCTCGACTGCCCACCAAATACCAAACCATAATTTCTTATTTCGTGCAGATATCTCAATATCCATTTCAATATTTTTCAGTGTTCCTTCCCAGGGTTAGCCATGTATCTACTAACCGTGCTCACAGCATGTGCTATATCTAGTCTACAGCACACTATAGTATATATCACACTATCTACAATATTTGCATAAGAAACTCATTCCATGTACTCTCTCTCCTCTTCTGACTGGGGGCACTATAACTTGGAGAGAGACATATGGCTCAGCAATGGCATCTCTATAGGTTTGGCCTTCTCCATCCCAAACCTCTCCAGAACCTTCTAGACATACTTTCCTTATGATAAATGGAGCATTCCTTTGCACCAATCTCTGCAAATCTCCATTCCAAGAATTTTTTCAGCTGAACCCAAATCTTTCATCTCAAATTCAGATGATAATATCCTTTTCAATCTTTTCACAATATCCATGTTTCTACTAGCTATGAGCATATCATCTACATACAATAATCGGTACAAGGCATCCTTCTCATCTACATTCTTGATGTAGATACAACAATCATGTTCACATCTACTGAAACCCAGGCTCAAGACAAAGCTATCAAACCTTTGATACCACTGACGAGAGAATTATTTCAAGCCATACAAAGACTTTTTGAGTAAACACACCTTTTTTCTGTTCCATCTCCATGAAACCAACTGGCTGCTTCATATAGATTCTTTTCTCCAAAGTCCCATAAAGGAAAGCCATCTTCACGTCCATCTGTTTTAATTCCATGCTATGCTGTGCCACCAGTGATAGCAAAACTCAAATAGATGTATAACGTACCACAGGATAGAAAATTTCTATGTAGTCAATCCCTTTCCTTTGTGAGTATCCCTTTGTTACCAGCCTTGCTTTGAATCTGACTCCACCTTATTCTAAAGGTGCTTCTTTCTTTGTGAACATCCACTTTGAGCCAATAGGTCGAGCACGCTCTGAAAGATCCACCAACTGCCATATCTAATTCTTTTTAAGTGATTCCATCACCTCCATCATGGCCTACGTCCATGAATCATGATCCTCACTCTCCATGACCTCTGCATAATTCTCTGGATCTCCATTAGTAGTGATGAGGTGCATAGAAGATAACCTCATCAATGCCATATCTGATCGATCTCCTAATAGTATGCTGGGGCTTGTAAAAAGCCACTCCCACAGGCACATCTCTGTCTGATGTCTGTGACTGCTCCTGCACATCTGTCTGAACTACCGGTCCTCCATGCTAATTTTCAATCTTAGACAATACTTTTTTGCCCAGCTCCACCTCAACAGGAACACTCCTGTAAATGGATGTAACCTGTATGCCATCATTCTCTAATTGGCCACCACTATTCATCTTTGTTTTTTCAGTTCCATCTATTTCAGACCTCCTCAAGATGCTCTTCTCATCAAAAGATAACGTCCCTGCTGATCACTGACTTCTGTGCCTAAGAGTCCCACAGTAGATACCCCTTGACTCCTTATGGATATCCTATAAATATCATCTTTTGATATTTTGGATCCAATTTGCTCCTCTCGGTTGCCTCCACATGTGCATAGGCTGTGCAACTAAAGACTTTCAGATGGCCAAGCTCCACCTTCTTTTCACTCCAGACCTCTTCTGGAATGCCTCCATTCAACTTATAATGAGAGGACCTATTCACAAGAAAATAAGAAAAAGTTAGAGCATCATCCCAAAAGAACTTTAGGAGTGATGTTTGCAACCTCAAACTCCGTGCCTTTTTGATCAGTGTCTGGTTCATTCTCTCCGTGATACCATTCTGCTGGGGAGTTATCCTCACCATGTAATGGCATTTGATGCCATTTTCCTCACAGTACCTCTTGAACTCTAGGCTAGTATACTTTCCTCTATTGTCCAACCTCAGATACTTTACCTATCTCCCTGACTCCTTCTCTACTTTAGCTCTTCAGGCTCTGAATCGGGCAAATACCTCTAATTTTTTTTGGATCAGATAAACCCACACCTTCCTTGAGAAATCATCAATGAAAGTAACAAAGTATTTTGCCCCACCTCTAGCTGATATAGGAGCTGGTCCCCACATATCCAAGTGCACTAAATCCAGCACCCCTCACTATGCTTGGTACTTCTGGCAAACTTCATCCTATGCTATTTGCCAAAGATAGACGGCTTATAAAGATCTATGCCCTCCTTTAGGGCTAGGATCATACCTCTTCTGCTTAGTTTTGTGCACCCACGATCACTCATATGATCCATCCGATAGTGCCACAGTCGATATAAAATCTGCTCCTCTTATGCCGCTGCTTGCACCTTTGCACTATCATTTGCCACTGAGCCTTCCATTCTATAAAGATTGTTGCTCAGTCTTTTACCTCTCATCACCACCAAAGATTTCTTAAAAATTTTTAAACATCCACTCCTAGCCTGGCTACTAAAAGCATAACCTTGCTCTTCTAAGTAGCCCAAAGAAATCAAATTCTTTTTCAACTCCGGTACATACCTGATATTTGATAATGTACGAATGATCTCGTCGTACACCCTCACCCTGATAGAGCTAATTTTAGCTACTTTGCATGGATAATCATCTCCAAGGCTAATACGTCCACCATCGATCTTCTGGTACGTAGCAAACCACTCGAGATCAGAAGTATAATGGTGCGAGCATGCTGAATCTAATATCCACATAGTATCACACTCTATGGATCCATCTGATACAACTAGCAGGTCTTCTCCACCACTCACAGAAGCTGTATCATCTTCCTTGCTGGCCTTTCCTTTTTTTGATCTCAAAAGGGGATAATCTCTCCTCAGGTGTTCAGACTGATGACATTTATAATATTTTAATGTCATCTTCCTTCGATCGTGAGATTTTGACCTGCCCTTGGATTTTCCTATTGTCTTCTCCTTTGATCTTTCCTGTCTTTCGTTTACAGCCAAGATCTCAGAGTTAGGGTCTTCCTTGCATATTTTCTCCCTTTGTTCATTTGATCTGAGCACACCAACAATCTTTTCATAGTTTAGGATCTCCTTCCCATAAACTAAAGTTGTTATGAGACCATCATACGAACCTGAAAGAGAACATAATAGCAGCAATGCCCGATCCTCCTCGTTGATCTTCACATTCAAACTCATCACCTTAGAACACACCTAATTGAACCTTGGATATGTGCAATAAGATCTCCGCCTTCGGACATCTTCAGACTATATAGCTATTTCTTCAACCATAGCTTGTTCGTCATGTTCTTCTCCATGTATGTGTTCTTCAGTCTCTCCCAGAGCCCCTTTATCGCAGTCTCTGTGCAAACCTTGAAAAAAACCTAATCGACCAAGCACATCCGGATTGTGCTAAAAGTAATTTCCTCCAACTCTTCCCAATCCTCAGCATTGATCTTTTTTGGCCTTTCTTTTATCAAGACCTTGTAGATCCTCTGCTGAACCAACAAGTCCTTTACTCTTTGCTGCCATAGGATAAAGTTTCCTTTGCCATTGAACTTCTCAAAATCCACCTTGAATTCACTTGATCCCATGACTTCAAACAAGTCAAGAATAGATCCCTAACACCCTTCATGATCACATACCAATAAAACTATCCTTTATAGAAAATCTAACTAGCCCTAGATCCTCTTTCCAAATTTCTATATCACCATTTCTCTATGTAAACAATCTCCACCTCAATCTAGAGACAATCATTAGAAGTTTTTAGGATAAAACTTGGTGCAACAGATCCTGGATGTAGTAAACCCTAGGTGTCTTTCTTTCTTCCACGCAACACCACTCTGATACCAAATGTTGAAAATATGCACTCTTCCGATATGGATCAGCATGGCCACTAGTGATTAGTCAAGCAATAAGAAAGTACTTCTTAGAGATTTCTATGGAAGCACGATCAAATAAATCAAGGAATAGAGAAGAAGAGAAGAAAAATTTTCGAAAGAAAAGAGCTTTTATTCAGTATATTTCAGCACACTTACAATCTTGATCTATTTTCAGTATATATACTTTACAAAGGGTCAAGTCCAAGCTCATAGAAAAACTCTTCAAACCCAAACAACCCACATACACAAAATAATAACCCATAAAAACTGAGCCGGTCTAGTTTCAGACTAAGCCGACTAACCTGCGATTGGGTTGGCTCACTCTCAGACTGAGCCGACCTAGTTGTGTACCATGCCAATAGCCCGAAATGCTGCTTTCTATCTGGATTTCCCTCCGAGATCTAGCCGATCCAGTTCTGGACTGAGCCAACCTAGTTTCCAACTAAGTTGGCTTAGTCTTAGAGTGAGCCAATCCAATTTCTAACCTTTACTATTAAGATTGATTCTTCTTTCGGCTCGCTTCCATCTTTTCATGACCTGTCTTCTCATATTTTTAAGACTTGGAAGTACCACTTCTGAGCTCACATTACCAAATGTAAGCACATAATGTTCTAGGCATCACCTAGCTCTGATACCAAATATTTGCGCACAATATTTCAGACATCACTTAGCTCTGATACCAAATGTTAGCGCACCAACTGGCATCACCTCTTCCTGATACCAATTGATGTTCCATGATATCGCTTGAACGCCAATCATCCTTGGCATCACAAGCTTCGATACCATGTTGCAAAAGCTCCTGATCTTTAGCATGGACATGAAGGAACCTATGACGTTTTCTATGGATAACAAACCACCGATCCTCCACCTGGATCTGTGATGGGATGCCTCCCTCCTTGGGCTTGAGGGAGATGCCCCCCTTCTTTAGGGCTTCTTCAAGAACCCTAGGGCAGTAACTTTAGAGAGAAGAGAAGAAGAGAGTTGAGGAAGAAAAGATCTATATTGATTTCAACCTTAAAACCCTAATACAACCTATGTATTTATACATAGTCATTAGACTCGACCAAAAACTTTTCTGGCTAACCCAATACATGAAAGCACTCACCGAGCCCATGTACATCCATGTCTCCCATGCTCTCATTCTCTGGATCTAGATCCGACCCATACATAAATTAGCGATCTTTAGATCTCTCAAACCAGGCCTTAAGACCCCTAGGATCATCCCAGACCCTAGCCCAAAATAGACCCTCGCATAGCTTTGCCCATGCACTGAGTTGGCTCAGTCTCAGCACTGAGCCAGCTAAGTTCCACTGGGTCGGCTTAGTCTAAAACTAAGCCAGTCCAGTTCTGTGCCATGTCAGCAGTGCCGAACACGTAGCTTTCTATTTTGCCTGTGCACTATGACTTAGTCGATCTAGTTTTGAACTGAGCCGACTAACTTGCAGAAAATCTTCTTTCTACAGTCTTGATTCTCTGACTTTGGTTCCTTGCTTTACCTTATGTTCTAGATCTTTGAAGCACCAACCAAGCCCTTAGAATCCTCGAAGCCAACCCCCTAACTCCTTCTATGGCCTCCCAAGGCTTGGGAGCACCACAAATCCTCACATATTATTCTTAAGATAGTCTAGGAATTTCCGACTAAGGTATTCGCGTCTTCAATCTGATCAAAGAATCTTAATGAATTTTTCTATTTGTTTTCTACTTCAAGTCTGAATTTCTTGAACTTTTCAAAAACTTCAGACTTGTGTCGCATCAAATACACATATCCGTACTGAGATAAATCATCTATAAAGGTGTTGAAGTAGATGTAATTGCCCCTAGCTGACATATTAAATAGGCTGCATACATCAGTATGTACTAGGGCAAGCAGGTTTGTGGCCCTTTTTTCATATCCCATAAAAGGAAGCTTGGTCATTTTGCCATGAAGGCGTGATTCACAAATTAGATATGACTCGAAAGTCAACAAACTCAATAGCCCAAATTTTTTTAATTTATTAATTCTATCTTCAGCTATATGACCTAGCCTAAGGTGCCAAAGATATCCATCATTTAGACTATCCCTAGATCATTTTGATCCTATGGCATTCACATTTTGCTCGATATTGAAAACAGAAACATCAATATGTAACTGATAGAGATCATTTATGAGGAAACCACTTGTAATTTTATTTTTTTCATATAGAATATTACAATGGTCCTTAAGAAAACTAATTACATAGCCTTCTTATGCTCAACATGAAATAAAAATCAAAATCCTACTTGCTGTAGGCACATAAAAACAGTCCCTAAGTACTAAATCTAATCCTGATGGTAACCGCAGAAGGTATGCTCCTATGGCCACAATAGTAATTCTTGCACCATTTCCAACGTGTAGGTTCATCTCACCATCCCTCAGCCTCCTGCTATCCTCAAGACCCTGCATAGAAGTGCACAAGTGAGCATTAGAATCAGAGTCAAGCATCCAACTGGATGCAGAAGAAATTATAAGATTAGATTCTATAATGAGCATACCTCTAGAAGGACCTGTCTCCTCCTTGTTCTTCAGGCTGGCTAAGTAAAGAGGATAGTTCCACTTTCAATGGCCATTAGTATTATAATAGAAATATTTTTCTTTATCAATGGCCTTCTTCTTTGGCTCTGTCTTCTTTTTCTTCCCACCATCTATCTTCTACTTCTTCAGGGACTTCTTCTTCTTCCCAAAAGACTTTCTCTTGGAAGAAGTCCACTCCACAGTAAGTACTAAGCCTTTAAAACCTTTCATAAAAAGCTCAATAGTAACCAGTATGTTCATAAGTTTAGCCAACATATTTTGAAGTTTTTGCATATGGTAGTTTATGATGAACTGCCCATATGCATCAGTCAACGACTGCAGAATTATATCAATCTGCAGATCCTAATCTAACTTCACACCGAGCTTCTTAAGCTCTTCTAAGTTCTTGATCATCATCAGACAATGATCTTGGACCGACTACCCATCATGTATCTGAGCCTTAAATAATTTTTTAGTAACTTGACATTTGGCTACGCGACTCTGTTCATCAAACAACTCTTGTAGGTGAGCCAACATTTGGTGGCTAGTCTTAATGTCTTCATGTTGGCGCTGGAGCTCATCAGACATCGAGCCCAACATGTAGTATCTAGCTTTGTTATCTTCATCTGTCCACTTTTTGAGAGGCCCTCTCTGATCAGTAGATGGATGGGCTGGTAAGGTGAAAGAATTTTATTCCAACACATGAGTCAACTTCTCGAAACCCAAAATAATTTTGAAGTTTCGGACCCAATCTTTGTAGTTGGATCCGATCAGTCTATGGGTGTTCAGGATATGGGCTAGTGGGTTGGACGCAGACATCTTCCTATAGAGAGTCAAAGTTTTTAGTTAGATTTTATAATTAGACTTAATCAATTTATTTAAAATTTTATTTTTAAATAAATTAGACTCCTATTATTCACTCAGATTCCTATATTTTCTTGGCAGAGATGCAAAAATCTCTGTGATCATTGATTTTTAGTGGATGGTGCAATCCCATAAATTAGCTCATCAACTCACCTAACGGTTATTGGTGATGGATCAATTGATGAGTGGACAACTCTTATCCAATAATTCTCTAATCATGGTGCACCCAAATCTAATCTCTAATTCATGAATCTCACCATGTCCGAAATATTGATCCACTCCTTAGTTAAGTCAAATCATCATTTGCATGAATTGGATTCCTGATTGAGTCCCTCACTGTATCCAAAATATTGAGCCCAATCCATCTTCCAACTTGTAGTATCCAATACCTAATAGACATGGTTGCATCTTTTCAGTGCAACTGAACCACTGTATTCAATCGAGAACAGTCAACCTCGGGAAGGGCCCGCACATCTATAATGGTGGAAGACCTTAGACTTAATATTTTCTTAAAAAGATTTAATTTAGGTCTTTTTAAACTTGACTTGACTTAGTCATAACAATTATGACTAACTTAGTGGCATGGATTGGCTCAAATTATTAGCCATCTCGAAACAAAATTGGATCAATATAAATGGCTAGATAAGTGAGACTAGTGGAAAGGATATGCCATTAACTCAACAAGAATGCATTCAGATCGAGTAGCTTCCAATTAAAAATCAGTCGATCGTATCTGCTAGACTTACCTTAGACACCAAATTATTGAATCAAAATTAATTGGATTAGTCTACAATCCAGACTCGAACCGTGGAGCCAAATTAGGTCTTGACTTGATCAAGTTACATCTCAATGTGATTCGATCTTGACTCAGATTTAATCCTATTAGACTGATCAAATCTAAGCTTCTTTTGATCCCACCTAACCAACTCTTGATTCAGTTTGATCAACTACTAGACCTAATTGAGTTATTCAAGATCGAACCCAATTTTATGAATATGTCGTAGATCTAAAAATTCAAAATTTTTAGATCTAATTAATTTCATAGTTTTAATTCTTAATTAAGTTTTGGATTCATAAATAAAATATGTAATAAAATCCTAGGATTTTAGGATCTAGGATTTTGTAAAAAAATAAGTTTTGATTTCTGATTAAGAACGAACGCTTAGCATCCCTACAAATTATAAGAACATCCCATCGAATGAAAGAAGAGGGTCTTTAAATCCTACTTTGTTCTTATGATCAGACGGCCAAGGAGAATGTCTTAATCAAAAATATAATTTCTACTACAAAACTAGTTAGATCTAAATTATATATCACATATACAATTAATGATCTAACTTATACATGTTTTGCATGCATCTTATGTATTATAACTAAATTAAATATGCATGCTTTCAGATCTAATATATCACATATAATATCTAAAAAATAGAATTTAAATTTGACCACATCAAATAAAACTATTCTAGATATTTTGTAGAACTATTCTATAACTAGTCTAAGCATGCATCTTTCATATCTAATATGAATAAATCAAAAATTAAAAACTTTATTTTCTATTTTGAGATCTGATGATAATAATTATAATATCAAAAAAATAAAAATTAAGTAGATTTAAAATTATATTTAATCAAATTAAATACATGATCATACTAGACTACACATAGAACTATTCTATACATAGTCTAGCCATGCATCTCATACATTTTAGATCTAAATGATTTAATTTTTAATTTTTTTAATTTTAGATCTAATCACATTTGATGTGATATCTAAAATTTTTTAATATCAAATTATAAATAAAAATAAAATTAGATCTAAGATAAATCTGAAGAACTGCTAATGCGGCTCTGATACCAGTTGAAGAAAAATCCTATTTACCGGCATAGGATCATTCAAATTTGATTGGATCTAAAGGAATATTTTTTTTTCTTTTAAGACCCTAATTAGATCTGAGATATCTTGAATTTTATTTTAAAGATCTGATATTAAAAATTAAAAATAAAATTAAATCTAATTTAATTTCAAACCTTTACTTTGAGTAATCAAATTATCCTACGATGATCCTGATCTATCTTGAGTTTCTAAAAGGAGCTACACACCCACGTAGCCTCTACAAATATCCACTCTGGCAGGATCTAGATATATTATCCTAAAAATTTTTTTCTCCAAATATCAAATCTAAATTCAATCTAGAAGTCCTTCAAAAGAATTTCTGAAAGCAGCATGTTCGTCTCACAAATACCGTCGCATGGATGCTGAACTCTTCACAAATTTGATTGGATCTTCTTCTCAGATTTATTTTCAACCTTTGACACTTCAAAGAAGGGAAGAGAGAGGATAAGAAAGGGCATGGAAGATGGAAGGGGTGACAGCCTTTTTGTATCAAAATTATTTCTTCCATGAAGAACCTTGGCACAAGGGTTCTTATACAAAAGCATAGCACCAAGTTAGAATCCTTCTTTGACCAAAATTCTCATTTATTTGACTATTGGGACTCTTGGACCTGATCTCCATGAAAAACTCTAGATTCCATCTAATTTTGATATGAAAAATCAATCTGGAAGGTGGCAGCATGAGTTGATAAGGAAGAGTCTATTGCACCTAGGACTCTTCCCTTAAGAGTTTGATCCAAATCAAACTTTATCAAAACTTAGTCTAAACACCTCCAAAAATTACAAAATTTGGTACGCCCAATGTATGACTCATGCCCTATCACATACTAAAAAACTAGAACAAAACAATTTTCAAAAAATTTTTTATAAGCCTCTAATCAGGTGATCCTCAATTCTCTCAATTAGGTCAACTTTTGACCCTAGTCCAATTTAACTATGAATGGATTTAATTTCTACAATTAATCTAATCTGTACTTATTCTAGTCAGATAAAAATAAATTCATTCAAAATATAAGAATGAGTTAAATTAAATTTAACTCAGTTGTGATGAATCAAAAAAATTATAGAAGGAGAAAGTCAAGCTTAATCGTATGCTAGCACGATTACCTTGAACCTGATTGGATCTAATCCAAATTAATCAAACTGGATTAGCTTAATTGATGACATCTAGACCCAAACCCTTATTTGTATGATCTAGTTAGGTTTAATTCTATATGGTAATGAGACATATCATGATCTCCATCATCGACATCATCGAAACATCTTTCGATGGACCAGAACTTTTTTGATTTATACAATTAGAATGATCGATCATCAAAATCATTCTAATTGCTCCCAAAATTCACCAACGACATCTAGCAATATATGGTGGCAATTCATTAGAACTAAAAATGAACCTCTCGATGCATCTACCTATGTCATTGAGTTATTCTATCTTGAGCTCCGATAGGATTAGGGTTAAGGTGAACTCGTCAAATCAAATGTTCGTCATATGAATTAATCATTCGATTCAAGTCCAATATGAAAACCTAGTAGAAGCACTTTCTATTATCTTCACTTTGCCATGGCCATAGGCTTAAGGACTCAATCTCATGATTATTATAGGGCTGCCTTATCTATGGAGGTAGATAGATTCTCTATTGGTGCAATCCAATTCCTACAATGAACATGCTATAGCCAACATACACCTCAAGATTTCGAATGGCTAGAAGATCGAGTTATGGTATCGTCAAACTATAACACCCTCAAGGTGAACTATTAATATATCTCAGGTTAAGGAATCAGATACACCACTACAGCATCGAACCAATCATCGACGAGAAGGTAGACTTTCTTATGACTACTCGAGGTGGTCACACTCAGTGCCCTCATTCTCTAACGAATACCTGTACTCTCACTCTGGTGTCTTTACACCATAAACTCAAGACACATCTATCCTAAAAAAGTGATCATACACCAACCTTTCAGATCGATCACCATCCTCGTGATGATTCTATGATCGAAAGCTGTTTATAAGTTAATTATGAAAATTCATGTCTCAAATTTTCAACTTTTGAAAATATAAATTATCATTACTATTAACTCAAAAGATGTATCACAGATACTTTAAATACACACTATGATAAAAAATAATCTTTTTATTAGTTTATAGTTGTTGGAGATAAATTCCACTCTCACCGAAGTTCAGTCTGATGCTTAGCCTAATGCAACTAGTAATCATGGTAGGGCTTCGATCGAAAATTCTCCCTCTAGCGACTGAAAGCCGAACTCCTTTAGCAGCCGAACTCCTCCAGTGGTCGAACCCCTCCCGAACTTCCTCCAGCGGCCTAATCCCAATCGAACTCCTTCAAATAACCGAACTTCTCTAGCGGCTGAACCCCTTTTGAACTCCTATAGTGGCCGAACTTCTTCGTCAGTCAGACTTCTTCTAAACTTCTTCTTCAGTTGGATTCCTCTAGGAGCTGAACTCCTTCCAAACTTCTCCTTCAGTTGGATTTCTCTAGGAGCCGAACTCCTTCCAAACTTCTCCTTCAGACGAATTCTTTCAAGAGTCAAACTCCTTCCAGACTTCTTCTTCCATCGGATTTCTCTAGGAGCCGAACTCCTTCCAGACTTCTCCTTTAGTCAAATTCCTTCAGGAGCCAAACTCCTTTCGTACTTCTTCTTCTGTCGAATTCCTCCAAAAGCCAAACATCTTTCAAACTTCTCCTTCAGTCGGATTCCTCCATGGGTCGAATTCCTTCGGAACTTCTTCTTTAATCGGATTCCTCCAGGAGCTGAACTCCTTCTGGATTTCTTCTTCCATCAGATTCCTCCAGGAGCCAAACTCCTTCCAGACTTCTCCTTCAGTTGAATTCCGTCAGGAGCCAAACTCCTTCCAGACTTTTTCTTTCATCGAACTCCTCTAGGAGCCAAACTTCTTTGGAACTTCTTCTTCAGTCAGATTCCTTCAGGAGCCGAACTTCTTCCATCGAATTTCTTCAGGAGCCGAACTCCTTCCATCAGATTTCTCTAAGAGCCAAACTCCTTTCAGACTTCTTCTTCAGTCAGATTCCTCCTTTCGAACTTCTTCTTCAGTCAGATTCCTTCAATGGATTCTAGATTTAGCTAGCATTCCTCTCGGATGATCCCCAGCAGCCATATTTTCTTTAGGAGTCTGAACTCCACTGAAATTAATATATGTCAAAGTTCTTCACTAACCAATGCCTACTTCCTCCGAGCTATGGCTATTAAATCTCGACGAATGGGCAAATTAGTCTGGCGATGCCTCTCTCTTCATAGCAAACCCCATGCGGCCCCGAGCGATCCACTATCGGATGGTTATGGCTGTCACTATCAGTCTGGTGATGCCTCTCTCTCCATAGCAAATCCCATGCAGCCCCAAATGGCCCACTATCGAATGGTTATGACAGGCTTCATCTATAAAAAGGGATCCTCCAAATATATTTTCTCTAAGCTCTCTTCTTCTTCCCAAAACTTTATTGAATTCTTATCTGAGCACTCCATTTTTATTGACCAGAAGAGCTGACTTGATCATCGAAGGATCCTATTGAAGCCACCACCACCGACTCCAGATGGGATTTTGTTTTGTAGGTCACTAGCGGCGACCTCTTCTTCTCCAACTTCAGCTCAATCCGACGTCAACCAGATTCTGCACCAACAGGATTAGCGCTAGAGGAAGGACCCTCTATTCCTGAGGTTTTCTTATTCTTAAAGGAGTCCTCAGCAGCGATCTCTCCTTTTCCTCTCTAGAGTTCTTTCCTCTAAAAAAAAAAGCCTCTTAGAAAAGCTTCAACCCGATGATCAACGGCCTCTATAGCCAGATCCCATCCAAATCCATCCATTTTTGCTCCAGCTCCAATAACTCAAGCTCCACCTAAAGCCATGGTGGATGTAGAGCAGTTCAACTTGCTGGTCCAGCAGGTTCGTGGTCTCACGGAGATAGTGTAGGCCATACATCGATAGGCTTTGATGCCAATTCAATTGGAGCAGGCTTTTCTAGAGTCCCATGATCCGATCGGAGGACGATCGACTCAGGCTAGTTGATCAGAAAAATAGAGGATGGAGAGCCATTGCTCGGATCATGATTCGATCATGAGGGAAGCTTTGCTCCCATCCCATCAAAAAACTCTAGAGATCAACGATCGTAAAGATCTCCTAAATCAAAGGCTCTAGAAAATGAACCGATGAATCGAAGAGCTCCATCATGCTTTTTCCTCACATGATAATAATGTTTGCACTGACCCTTCTTTTTCAAAGAAGATTATACAAGAGCCCATTCTGCCGAACTTCAAGCTTCTCCAATTTGAAAGCTATGATGGAACCTTTGATTCGATCGATCATTTGAAAGCCTTTTGAATCATGATGCTGCTCCATGGTGCATCAGATGCCATCTTATGCCGAGCTTTTCTATCTACCTTAAAGGAAGTAGTAAGAAACTAGTACTCAATATTGAAATTGGGTATGATCTTTTTCTTTGACCAGATGAGCCATTAGTTTGTAGCTCACTTCATCAGCAGTCGACGTTCGCATCGAGGTTTGGATTCTCTGATGAATATAAAGCATAAGAAGGGGAAAATTGATTCGGGCTTATGTTACCCAATTTAATACTACTGCATTGGAGGTTCAGAATCTGGACTAGTCTATTATAATGGCCGTACTCAAGGATGGCCTTCAGAAGAATGATTTTCTATTCTTCCTAGAGAAGAAATACCCCAGAGACTTTGTCGATCTGCTAGCTTGGGTAGAAGGATATGTCCGAGTGGAAGAAGCCTTTAAATTGAAAGATAAGGAAGTCGTAGGAGGATGGCAGGCGGGCAAGTCTAGTAAACCCATGGCTGATGGAGGGTCGAATGAAGTTTGACTGTGCTAACGGACTCCCCCCGAATGCAAGCGAGCCTGAACTCCTCCTTGAGCTCATCGTCAAAGAAGCCCCGATGGAAGGGCGCAAAGAAGTTCTCCCCTCAGAAGGTTTCACAACTATGCCCTCCTCAATGCTCCAAAAATGCAAGTATTGATGGAGATCAAGGAGCAACTACCGAGGCCTGAAAAGGTGCACACTCATCCCAACAAGCGCAATCCTAGTAAATACTGCCTTCACCATCGTGACCATGACCATGATACCGAAGAATGCATTTAGCTCCAAGACGAGATTGAGGAGCTCATCAGGAAAGGTTGGCTGGATTGATTCCTCAGACGCTGGTCTAAAGCAAGAGAAGATCGATCGAGGGCACTACCATAGCCAGAACCATCGAGGAGGAAGAAACAACAAGAAGATCGGCCGCCTTCCGACATCATCAATGCTATCTCTATGGGGGATTATTACTTTGGCGAGCCGCCATCTCTCAGCCTCAAAGCTAGGGAAGGCTTGCCCCAAATTGGGAAGGCCCATATGAAATAGAGGAGGTCATCCAGTCTAGAGCTTATTGCCTGAAAGAGCTCGGACGAACAATAAGGAGATCGGCCGTCTCTCAGCATCATCAACACTATCTTTAGGGGACTTGGTGCTTCGATGAGCTGCCATCTCTCGACCTCAGAGCCAGGGAAAGCTTGCTCCAAATTGGGAAGATCCGTATGAAATAGAGGAGGTCGTCCGACCCAAAGCTTATCATCTGAAGGAGCTTGGAGGAACAACGCTCCCATGACTTTGGAATTCAGAAAATCTGAAAATGTGCTACCAGTAATTTTCCTCCAATAAAACTCCTCCATTTCAACATTATTGTTTCTTGGTGCAAAAACTATGCAATGATAGGAAAGAAGCAATCGAAAATGGCCTTGTTAGGAATAAGAGGAGAACCTCATCCTAACATGAGCAAGTTGAAGACCTCCGATTATTTAAGACAGGAAGAGGGAGAGGCCCTGACAACGGCCCTTATGCGCCCCTATTATAGTCCATTAGGAATAGGAGGAGAACCTCATCCTAACGTGAGCAAATCAAAGGTCTCATTCATTTTAGATGAGATGAGGGGAGAGGCCCTGACAATGGTCCCTTATGCGCCCCTATAGTCCATTAGGAATAGGAGGAGAATCTCATCGTAACATGAGCAAAGATGAAGGCCTCATTCGTTTTAGATGAGATGAGGGGAGAGGCCCTGACAATGGCCCTTATGTGCCCTTATAGCCCATTAGGAATAGGAGGAGAACCTCATCTTAACGTCAGCAAAGTCGAAGGCCTCGTTCATTTTAGACGAGATGAGGGGAGAGACCCTGACAATGGCCCTTATGCACCCCTACAGTCCATTAGGAATAGAAGGAGAACCTCGTCCTAACGTGAGCAAAGTTGAAGGCCTCATTTATTTTAGACGAGATGAGTAGAGAGACCCTGATAACGACCCTTATGCACCACTACAGTCCGTTAGGAATAGGAGGAGAACCTCATCCTAATGTGAGCAAAGTCGAAGGCCTCGTTCATTTTAGACGAGATGAGGGAAGAGGCCCTGACTCAGCTGAAGATAATATCTCTCTCAAGCTTCAACGTCAACCTCAATAGGAGATAAGATCTCCTTCAACCTCGGCTGAAGATAAGATCTCCATCGAGCTTCAACATCAACCTCAATAGAAGGTAAGATCTCCTCCAACCTCGACTGGAGATAAGATCTCCCTCGAGCTCCAACCTTTCAATAGGAGATAAGATCTCCTTCTACCTTGGTTGGAGATAAGATCTCTCCTGAGCTTCAATGTCAATTTCAACAAAAGATAAGATCTCCTTCAACTTCAGCTGGAGATAAGATCTCCCCCGAGCTCCAACCCTTCAATAGGAGATATAATCTCCTTCAACCTTAGCTGGAGATAAGATCTTTCCTGAGCTTCAGCTTCAATATTAACAGAAGATAAGATCTCCTTCAACCTCGGCTAGAGATAAGATCTTCTCCAAGCTTCAACGTCATACTCAACAGGAGATAAGATCTCCTTCAATCTCGACTGGAGATAAGATCTCCTCCGAGCTTCAACGTCAACCTCAACAGGAGTTAAGATCTCCTTCAATCTCAGTTGGAGATAAGATCTCTCCCGAGCTTCAATGTCAACCTCAACAGGAGATAAGATCTCCTTCAAATCCAGCAGGAGATAAGATCTCCCCCAAGCTTCAACTTCAACTTCAATAGGAGATAAGATCTTCTTCAACCTCGGTAGGAGATAAGATCTCCCCCGAGTTCTAAACCTTCAACAAGAGATAAGATCTCCTTCAACCTCGGCTGGAGATAAAATCTCTTCTGAGCTTTAACATCAACCTCAACGGGAGATAAGATCTTCTTCAACCATGGCTGGAGATAAGATCTCTCCCGAGCTTCAACCTCAATAGGTGCAGAGCCTAGAAAAAAACTTCGACAGTCGTCTTGTTTGTACTCCCTTCTTTCAAATTTCGAACTTAGGAGTGGGGAAACTATTATTGAGGATAAACCCTGCTCCGATCAAAGTCCAGTTTTATGCTTAGCCTAATGTAACTGATAATCACGGAAGAGCTTCGATCGAAAATTCTCCTTCCAGTGGTCGAACCTCAGTCGAACTTCTTTAGCAGTCGAACTCTCCCAGCGGTCAAACCCCTCTCAGACTCCCTCCAGCAGTCGAACCCCAACCGAACTCCTTCAAACAGCCAAACTTCTCCAGCAGTTGAATCTCTTTCGAACTCCTATAGTGGTCGAACTTTTTCGTTAGTCGAACTCCTCCCAGACTTCTCCTTCAATCGGATTCCTCCAGGAGCCGAACTCCTTTAGGACTTCTCCTTCAATTGGATACCTCCAGGGACCAAACTTCTTTCAGACTTCTCCTTCAGTCGGATTCCTCTAGGAGTCGAACTCTTTCTAGACTTCTCCTTCAGTTGGATATCACCAGGAGCTGAACTCCTTTTGAACTTCTCCTTCCATCGGATACCTCCAGGAGCCGAACTCCTTTCGAACTTCTTCTTTAGTTGGATTCCTTCAGAAGCCAAACTCCTTCCGGACTTCTCCTTCAATCAGATTTCATCAGGAGTCAAACTCCTTCCGAACTTCTCTTTCAGTCAAATTCTACTAGGAGCCGAACTCCTTCCGTACTTCTCCTTTAAATGGATTCCTCTAGGAGCCAAACTCCTTCTAGACTTCTCCTTCCGTCGGATTCCTCCAGGAGCGGAACTCCTTCCGAACTTCTTCTTCAATCGAATTCCTCTAGGAGCCGAACTCCTTTCGAACTTCTCCTTCAGATGGATTTCTCTAGGAGCCAAACTTCTTCGAAACTTCTCCTTTAGTCAGATTCCTCTAGGAGCCAAACTCCTTCAGAACTTCTTCTTCCGTTGGATTCCTCTAGGAGCCAAACTCCTTTTGGACTACTCCTTTCGTCGGATACCTGCAGGAGTCGAACTCCTTTTAGACTTCTCCTTCAGTCAAATTTTTCTAGGAGCCAAACTCCTTCCGAACTTCTCCTTCCATCGAATTTTTTTAGGAGTCAAACTCCTTCAGGACTTCTCTTTCTTTCGAATTTCTTCAGGAGCCAAACTCCTTCCAGACTTCTCCTTCAGTTGGATTCCTCTAGTAGATTACTTTTAAATTTCAGCTAGCATTCCTCTCGGATGATCCCCAATAGCCATATTTTCTTTAGAAGTTCGAGCTCCTCTAGAATTGATATATATCAAAGTTCTTCAGCAACCAACGTCTGCTTCCTCCAAGCTATGGCTATTAAATCTCAATGAATAGGTACATTAGTCTGGCGACATCTCTCTCTCCATAGAAAACCCCATGTGGCTCCGAGCGGCCCACTATCGGATGGTTATGGCTGTCACTATTAGTCTGACGATGCCTCTCTCTCCATAGCAAACTCCATGCGGTCCCGAGCGGCCCACTACCGGATGGTTATGGCTATCATTATCAGTCTAGCGACACCTCTCTCTCCATAACAAACCGCATGCGGCCCCGAGTGGCCCACTATCGGATGGTTATGACTGTCACTATCAGTCTGCTACAGGCACCATCTATAAAGAGAGACTTTCAAATATGTTTTCTTTAAGCTCTCTTCTTCTTCTCAAAATTCTACTGAATTCTTGTTTAAGCACTCCATTTTTGTTTGCCAAAAGAGCTGACTTGATCATCGGAGGATCCTTCTGGAGCTACCACCATCGACTTCGAATGAAACTTTATTTTGTAGGTCACCAACGATGACCTCTTTTTCTCCATCTCTAGCTCGATCCGACATCAATCAGATTCTACACCAATAATAGTCAAAATTACAAAATTGCTCTTAGAAGTGTATTATAAGTATTTAGCCAATCTGGCTTCTAAGGTACATGTCTAACACACCTCCCCTATTGACAAAGCCCAAACCTAGAAAAGAACTATTTTTGTACATGGCGATCTCCCAAGCGGCCCTTGCAGCAGTCTTAGTCAAAGAAGAAGCAAAAGTTTAGCGGCTAATCTACTATATAAGTTGGGTCCTGAGGGATGTTGAGATCAGGTACACTAAGTTAGAAAAACTAATTTATGCTCTACTAATTGTAGCCCGAAGACTCCAACCTTACTTCCAAGGGCATACTATAACTCTCCTTACTGATTAACTAATTAAGATAGTTCTTCATCGAATAGCTGCCTCAAGAAGAATCGCAAAATAGGCAATTAAGGTTGTGGAGTTTGACATCAACTTCCAATCTTGATCATTAATCAAGGCTTAAATATTGGCAAATTTCATAGTGGAATGTACTATTTCAGATGAGATCGAACTTGAGTAGAATGAAATTAGTATTCCTTGGTTGCAGCTAAGCTCAACTGAAGAAAGAGCAAACCTCCCTGAAGGCTTCTGGATGCTGTATGTGAACAGTTCATGCAATGCTTTAGGCAGAGGCACTGGGCTGATCTTGGTTAACCCAGAGGAAGTTATTGTCGAATATGCACTGCATTTTGAGTTTTCTACAACAAATAATGGGATAGAATATGAAGCTCTGATCGTGGGCTTAAGAATAGCCAAAGAACTAAAAGTAATCAACTTCAAACTTACAGTGACTTCCAATTGATGGTGGGACAAGTTAGTGGTAATTATGAAGCCCAGAAGAAAAGCAAGATAAAGTATCTCAAGAAAGTGAAGAATCTTACTTCTGCCTTTAGCAATTTTGACATCAAGCAGATTTCGAGAGTAAAAAATGCCAGGGCTGACCTTCTCTATAAATTAGCCACATTGGCTCCAACTGAGCTGCCTAAGGAGGTCTTCTTTGAAGTTCTGAAATACCCAAATTTGAAGGAGCTGTAGTCTATAATGCAGGTCGACCTTGAGCCCAGTTGGATCAACCCGCTAGTTTCTTATCTCAAGGATGAAGTTTTTTCTTATGATCCAAAAGAAGCTCAAAAATTTAGAAATCAAGCCTTCCAATATGTTCTACATGAAGGCAAGTTATATAAAAGGTCATATTCTTTACCACTCTTGAAATATCTCAGACCTTCTAAGATCGATTTTGTATTATGGTAACTGCATGAAGAAATCTACAGAAGTCATCTAGGGGCTAGATCCCTATCTCACAAAGTACTTTGATAGGGCTACTATTGGCCGATAATTACCATGATTTTATAGAGTATGTCAGAAAATATGATCGATATCAAAGGAATGCAAGTATTCAAAGACAATCGGCCTTTGAGCTTACCCTCCTGAGCGCCCTGTGGTGATTTGCACAATGGAGAATGGACATATTTGGGCCCTTTCCTATTGCATCTGGATAGTGAAAGTTCCTCCTGGTGGTAATTGATTACTTCATAAAATGGGTGGAGGCCGAATCCCTCACAAAAATCATAGAAATGAAGGTGTAGGACTTCATCTAGAAGTCAATTATTTATAGATTTGGCCTATCTTGGATCCTTATAATAGATAATGGGCAACAATTTGCTGGAACAAAATTTATTGAGTTTTGTGAAGACTTGAATATCTTCCATAATTTTACATTAGTAGTCCATCCACAAGCAAACGACGAGGCCAAGATAACCAACAGAACCCTATTGCAAGGTATTAAAGCAAGACTCAAAAGAACAAAGAAAACTTGGATGGATGAACTCTATCACGTACTCTGGGCGTACCGAACTATCTAAAGATTGCCAACTGAGGAGACTCCATTTATCTTAGCCTTCGGAATAGAAGCAGTCATCCTGATAGAGCTTAAATTGCCGTCAGCATGAGTTGTGGCCTTCAATGAACAACGCAACTCACAGAACCCCAGGACTAACCTCGACTTGTTCGAGAAAAAATGAGAAGAGGCTCAAATTTGAATAGCAGCTTACAAGTAGAAAGTGGCTCGCTACTATAATTTTAGGGTTAGAGGCAAAGCATTCAAAGTGGGGGACTTAGTGCTTCGACGAGTGGCCGTCTCACAACCTCAAAATCAAGAGAAGCTTGTCCCAAATTAGGAAGGCCCATATGAAATTAGAAAAGTTATCTAGCTTGGTACTTATTATCTAAAAGAGCTCAGAGGAGCTGATCTTCTACGACCATAGAATTTGGAGAACCTATGAATATACTATCAATAATTCTATCTCTATAAATTTTTTTTACTTTAACATCTTTGTCCATGGTGTACAATTATGATGACAGAAAATGACTTTCAGAACTTTGTCACTAAACGAGACCAACCATGTCAGGAACAAGAGAAGAATCTCATCTTGACATGGATGAAGACCTCTGGTTATATAAGATAGGAGGAGGGAAGAGGCCCTTTCAAAGGCCCATTCATGCCCTAATGGTCTTGTTAGGGATAGGAGGATCTTATCCTAACAAAAATAAAGGCCAACTATATCAGCAACAGGAGGAGGACCTCGTCCTGATGTGGAGGAAGATCTCTGATTATGCACAAGAGGAGGGGAGAGGCCCTTTCAACAGTCCATTCATGTCCCAACGATCTTGTTAGGGACAAGAGGAGGACCTCGTTCTAACAAAAATAAAGGCCAATCATGTCAAGAATAGGAGGACCTCATCCTGACATGGAAGAAGACCTCCGGTTATACAAGATAGGAGAAGGGGAGAGGCCCTTTCAATAGTCCATTCATGCCCCAATGACCTTGTTAGGGATAGGAGGAGGATCTCGTCCTAACAAAAATAAAGGCCAACCATGTTAGGAATAGGAGGAGCACCTTGTCCTAACACAGATGAAGATTTTCAATTATATAAGATAGGAGGGGAGAGGTCCTTTTAACGGTCTATTCATTCCCCAATAGCCTTATTAGGGATAAGAGGAGGACCTCGCCCTAATAAAAATAAAGACCAACCATGTCAGGAACAAGAGAAGGATCTCATCATGACATGGAGGAAGACCTCCGATTATATAAGATAGGAGGAGGGGAGAGGTCCTTTCAACGATCCTTTCGTGCCCTAATAGCCTTATTAAGGATAGAAGGAGGACCTCGTCCTAACAAAAATAAAGGTCAACCATGTCAGAAATAGGAGAAGAACCTTGTCCTAATACGGATGAAGATCTTCGATTATCTAAGATAGGGGGAAGACATCTTTTCAATAGATAAAGTGAAGAAAATGAAGAACTAACAGAATCAAGCTCAGGTAGCATGGAAGAACAACTAAACTTATTTCATTAAAAATTAGAATTTATAACATAGGAAGGTCGGTAAAGCAAGACCAGTTACAAAAATAAAAGGAGAGAAGGACGAAGTCCTAAGAAGGCCTGGATTCTTCAAACTTTGGGCTACCAACCCCAGCCATAATGAGAGACTGTTTCAAGTTAACAACTTCTTCTTCTAGTTCCTTCCTCTTCAACAGGCAATCCCCGAATAACTTCTCAGCTCGATGGCAATGATCCTTAGACTCTTGTAACTATCTTCTCAGGACTGCCGACTCAACCTTTACATCTTTAATAGCTTGTTGCTCGTAAGTTAGCTGAATCTTCAGTCACTGTACTTCAGCCTTTTCTTTCTCAATGGTTTTGAAAAGGTCACCAATGGTCTTCCTCAAGGAAGCAATTTGCTCCAATTCTCTACTTGCACCAGCCTGCTGACTATCGGCTAATCGCTTCTAAAGATGAGTCACCTCATCTTTGGCCATCTTAAGCTTACATTTGAGTCTAGACATTTTCTCCATCCAGTCTAATCTATAATTGTTGTGCCAAGCCTCGGTGTTGTGAAGTTATTTTTGAAGCTCGAAAAATCTCTTTGACCAATCCCAATCATACCGCACCTTATTAGAAGACCATGGCGAGCTTCCTTCCAACAGCTAAATTTTTTCTTTTGCTGCATTGAGCTTAACTTCAATGGAGCTGACCTTGGACGTCATGGCCCACGCCTTCTCACTATCGAGCTTCTTCACTTGCTCCAATTGTTCGCCAATAGCCATATTTTCTTTAGAAGTTCGAGCTCACTCTAAGAATTTGATATATATAAAGTTCTTCAGGCAACCAACGTCTGCCTTTCCTCCAAGCTATGCTATTAAATCTCAATGAATGGAACATTGTCTGGCGACATCTCTCTCTCCATAGAAAAACCCCATGTTGGCTCCGAGCGGCCCACTATCGATGGTTATGGCTGTCACTAATTAGTCTGACGATGCCTCTCTCTCCATAGCAAACTCCATGCGGTCCCGAGCGGCCCCTTACCGGATGGTTATGGCTGAATCATTAATCGTCTAGCGACACTCTCTCTCCATAACAAACCCGCATGCGGCCCGCAGAGTGGCCCACTAATCGGATGGTTATATGACTCACTAATCAGTCTGCTACACGGCACGCATCTATAAAGAGAGACGTTTCAAATATGTTTTCCTTTAAAGCTCTCCTTCTTCTTCTCAAAATTCTACTGATTCTTTTTAAGCACTACCCATTTTTGTTTGCCAAAAAGAGCTGACATGATCATGGAGGAACCTTCTGGAGCTACCCATCGTACTTCGAATGACTTTTTTGTAGGTCACCAAAAACGATGACGCTCTTTTTCTCCATCTCTTAGCTCAAAGATCCGACATCAATCAGATTTCACACCAAATAATAGTCAAAATTACAAAAATTGCTCTTAGAAAGTGTATTATAAGTATTTAAGCACAATCTGGCTTTCTAAGGTACATGTCTAACACACCTCCCTATTGACAAAGCCCACCTAGAAAAAGAACTTATTTTGTAACATGGCGATCTCGCCAAGCGGCACCTTGCAGCATCCTTAGGCAAAGAGAAAGCAAAAGTTTAGCGGCTAATCTATCTATATAAAGTTTGGGTCTGAGGGTTGTTGAGAGTAGGTACAGCTAAGTTAGAAAAACTAATTTATGCTCTAACTAATTGTAAAGCCCGAAGACTCAACCTACTTCCAAGGCATACCTTAAACTCTGCCTTTACTGATTAACTAATTAAGAATAGTTCTTCATGCGAATAGCTTGACTCAAGAAGAAATCGGCAAAAATAGGCAATTAAGGTTGTGGAGTTTTGACATCAAACTTCCAATCTGATCATTAATCAAGGCTTAAATATTGGCAAATTTCAATAGTGGAATGTACTATTTCAGATGAGATCGAACTTGGTAGATGAATTAGTAATTCTTGTTGCAGCTAAGCTCAACTGAAGAAAGAGCAAACCTCCCTGAAGGCTTCTGGATGCTGTATGTGATCAGTTCATGCAAATGCTTTAGGAGAGGCACTGGGGCTGATCTTGGTTAACCCAGAGGAAAAGTTATTGCTCGATATGCACTTCATTTTGAAGTTTTCTAGCAAACAAATAAATGGGAATAAGAATATGAAGCCTCTGATCGTGGGGCTTAAGAATAGCCAAAGAACTAAAAGTAATCAACTTCAAAATTACAGTGACTTCCCAATTGGATGGTGTGGACAAGTAGTGGTATTATTGAAGCCCAGAAAAAAGCAAGATAAAGTATCTCAAGAAAGTGAAGAATCTTACTTCTGCCTTTAAAGCAATTTTGACATCAAGCAGATTTCGAGAGTAAAAAATGGCCAGGGCTGACCTTTTCTATTAAATTAAGCCACATTGGCTCCAACTGGAGCTGCCTAAGAGGTCTTCTTTGAAGTTTCTGAAAATACCCATTTTGAAGGAGCTGTAGTCTATAAATGGCAGGTTCGACTTGAGCCCAAGTTGGATCAACCCGCTAGTTTCTTACTCAAGGATGAAGTTTTTTCTTATGATCCAAAAGAAGCTCAAAAATTTTAGAAATCAAGCCTTCCAATATGTTCTCACATGAAAGGGCAAGTTATTATAAAAGTCATATTCCTTTAAACACTCTTGAAATATCTCGACCTTCTAAGATCGATTTGTATATGGTACTGCGATGAAGAAAACTACAGAAAGTCATCTAGGGCTAGATCCCTTCTCAACAAATAACTTTATAGGGCTACGTATTGGCCGAATAATTACCATGATTATTATAGAGTTGTCAGGAAAATAGTCGATATCAAAGGAATGCAAGTATCAGACAATCGCCTTTGTAGAGCCTTACCCTCTGAGCGCCCTGTGGTGATTTGCACAATGGAGAATGGACACATATTTGGGCCCTTTCCTATTGCATCTGGATAGTGAAAAGTTCCTCCTGGTGGTAATTGATTATTCATAAAATGGGTGGAGGCCGAATCCCTCACAAAAAATCATAGAAATGAAGGATGTAGGACTTTCATCGTTTTAGATGAGATGAGGGGAGAGGCCCTGACAATGGCCCTTATGTGCCCTTATAGCCCATTAGGAATAGGAGGAGAACCTCATCTTAACGTCAGCAAAGTCGAAGGCCTCGTTCATTTTAGACGAGATGAGGGGAGAGACCTGACAATGGCCCTTATGCACCCCTACAGTCCATTAGGAATAGAAGGAGAACCTCGTCCTAACGTGAGCAAAGTTGAAGGCCTCATTTATTTTAGACGAGATGAGTAGAGAGACCCTGATAACGACCCTTATGCACCACTACAGTCCGTTAGGAATAGGAGGAGAACCTCATCCTAATGTGAGCAAAGTCGAAGGCCTCGTTCATTTTAGACGAGATGGAGGGAAGAGGCCCTGACTCAGCTGAAGATAATATCTCTCTCAAGCTTCAACTCAACCTCAATAGGAGATAAGATCTCCTTCAACCTCGCTGAAGATAAGATTCTCCATCGAGCTTCAACTCAACCTCAAATAGAAGATAAGATCTCCTTCAACCTCGACTGGAGATAAGATCTCCCTCGAGCTTCAACTTTCAATAGGAGATAAGATCTCCTTCAACCTTGGTTGGAGATAAGATCTCTCCTGAGCTTCAATGTCAATTTCAACAAAAGATAAGATCTCCTTCAACCTTCAGCTGGAGATAAGATCTCCCCCGAGCTCCAACCCTTCAATAGGAGATAAGATCTCCTTCAACCTTGGCTGGAGATAAGATCTTTCCTGAGCTTCAGCTTCAATATTCAACAGAAGATAAGATCTCCTTCAACCTCGGCTAGAGATAAGATCTCCTCCGAGCTTCAACGTCATACTCAACAGGAGATAAGATCTCCTTCAATCTCGACTGGAGATAAGATCTCCTCCGAGCTTCAACTCAACCTCAACAGGAGTTAAGATCTCCTTCAATCTCAGTTGGAGATAAGATCTCTCCCGAGCTTCAATGTCAACCTCAACAGGAGATAAGATCTCCTTCAAATCCGGCAGGAGATAAGATCTCCCCAAGCTTCAACTTCAACTTCAATAGGAGATAAGATCTCCTTCAACCTCGGTAGGAGATAAGATCTCCCCCGAGTTCTAAACCTTCAACAAGAGATAAGATCTCCTTCAACCTCGGCTGGAGATAAAATCTCTTCTGAGCTTTAACGTCAATGTCAAAAGGAGATTAGATCTCCTTTCAACCTTAGCTGGAGATAAGATCTCTCCCGAGCTTCAACCTCAGCGGGTGTAGAGTCCAAAAAAGAACTTTGGACAGTCATCTTTGTTTGTACTCCCTTCTTTCGAATTTTCGAACTCAGGAGTGGGGGAAACTATTATTGGGGATAAACCCCTGCTCCCGATCGAAGTCTAGTTTGATGCCTAGCCTAATGCAACTGATAATCATGAAAGAGCTTCGATCGAAAATTCTCCTTCCAGTGGTCGAGCCCTCAGTCGAACTCTGCCAGCAGTCGAACTCCCCAGCGGTCAAACCCCTCAGTGGCTGAACTCCCTCCAGCAGTCGAACTCCTCCAACCGAACTCCTTCAAACAGCCAAACTTCTCCAGGCAGCGGAATCTCTTTCGAACTCCTATAGTGGTCGAACTTTTCGTTAGTCGAACTCCTCCCAGACTTCTCCTTCAATCGGATTCCTCCAGGAGCCGAACTCCTTTAGGACTTCTCCTTCAATTGGATACCTCCAGGGACCAAACTTCTTTCAGACTTCTCCTTCAGTCGGATTCCTCTAGGAGTCGAACTCTTTCTAGACTTCTCCTTCAGTTGGATATCACCAGGAGCTGAACTCCTTTTGAACTTCTCCTTCCATCGGATACCTCCAGGAGCCGAACTCCTTTCGAACTTCTTCTTTAGTTGGATTCCTTCAGAAGCCAAACTCCTTCCGGACTTCTCCTTCAATCAGATTTCATCAGGAGTCAAACTCCTTCCGAACTTCTCTTTCAGTCAAATTCTACTAGGAGCCGAACTCCTTCCGTACTTCTCCTTTAAATGGATTCCTCTAGGAGCCAAACTCCTTCTAGACTTCTCCTTCCGTCGGATTCCTCCAGGAGCGGAACTCCTTCCGAACTTCTTCTTCAATCGAATTCCTCTAGGAGCCGAACTCCTTTCGAACTTCTCCTTCAGATGGATTTCTCTAGGAGCCAAACTTCTTCGAAACTTCTCCTTTAGTCAGATTCCTCTAGGAGCCAAACTCCTTCAGAACTTCTTCTTCCGTTGGATTCCTCTAGGAGCCAAACTCCTTTTGGACTACTCCTTTCGTCGGATACCTGCAGGAGTCGAACTCCTTTTAGACTTCTCCTTCAGTCAAATTTTTCTAGGAGCCAAACTCCTTCCGAACTTCTCCTTCCATCGAATTTTTTTAGGAGTCAAACTCCTTCAGGACTTCTCTTTCTTTCGAATTTCTTCAGGAGCCAAACTCCTTCCAGACTTCTCCTTCAGTTGGATTCCTCTAGTAGATTACTTTTAAATTTCAGCTAGCATTCCTCTCGGATGATCCCCAATAGCCATATTTTCTTTAGAAGTTCGAGCTCCTCTAGAATTGATATATATCAAAGTTCTTCAGCAACCAACGTCTGCTTCCTCCAAGCTATGGCTATTAAATCTCAATGAATAGGTACATTAGTCTGGCGACATCTCTCTCTCCATAGAAAACCCCATGTGGCTCCGAGCGGCCCACTATCGGATGGTTATGGCTGTCACTATTAGTCTGACGATGCCTCTCTCTCCATAGCAAACTCCATGCGGTCCCGAGCGGCCCACTACCGGATGGTTATGGCTATCATTATCAGTCTAGCGACACCTCTCTCTCCATAACAAACCGCATGCGGCCCCGAGTGGCCCACTATCGGATGGTTATGACTGTCACTATCAGTCTGCTACAGGCACCATCTATAAAGAGAGACTTTCAAATATGTTTTCTTTAAGCTCTCTTCTTCTTCTCAAAATTCTACTGAATTCTTGTTTAAGCACTCCATTTTTGTTTGCCAAAAGAGCTGACTTGATCATCGGAGGATCCTTCTGGAGCTACCACCATCGACTTCGAATGAAACTTTATTTTGTAGGTCACCAACGATGACCTCTTTTTCTCCATCTCTAGCTCGATCCGACATCAATCAGATTCTACACCAATAATAGTCAAAATTACAAAATTGCTCTTAGAAGTGTATTATAAGTATTTAGCCAATCTGGCTTCTAAGGTACATGTCTAACACACCTCCCCTATTGACAAAGCCCAAACCTAGAAAAGAACTATTTTTGTACATGGCGATCTCCCAAGCGGCCCTTGCAGCAGTCTTAGTCAAAGAAGAAGCAAAAGTTTAGCGGCTAATCTACTATATAAGTTGGGTCCTGAGGGATGTTGAGATCAGGTACACTAAGTTAGAAAAACTAATTTATGCTCTACTAATTGTAGCCCGAAGACTCCAACCTTACTTCCAAGGGCATACTATAACTCTCCTTACTGATTAACTAATTAAGATAGTTCTTCATCGAATAGCTGCCTCAAGAAGAATCGCAAAATAGGCAATTAAGGTTGTGGAGTTTGACATCAACTTCCAATCTTGATCATTAATCAAGGCTTAAATATTGGCAAATTTCATAGTGGAATGTACTATTTCAGATGAGATCGAACTTGAGTAGAATGAAATTAGTATTCCTTGGTTGCAGCTAAGCTCAACTGAAGAAAGAGCAAACCTCCCTGAAGGCTTCTGGATGCTGTATGTGAACAGTTCATGCAATGCTTTAGGCAGAGGCACTGGGCTGATCTTGGTTAACCCAGAGGAAGTTATTGTCGAATATGCACTGCATTTTGAGTTTTCTACAACAAATAATGGGATAGAATATGAAGCTCTGATCGTGGGCTTAAGAATAGCCAAAGAACTAAAAGTAATCAACTTCAAACTTACAGTGACTTCCAATTGATGGTGGGACAAGTTAGTGGTAATTATGAAGCCCAGAAGAAAAGCAAGATAAAGTATCTCAAGAAAGTGAAGAATCTTACTTCTGCCTTTAGCAATTTTGACATCAAGCAGATTTCGAGAGTAAAAAATGCCAGGGCTGACCTTCTCTATAAATTAGCCACATTGGCTCCAACTGAGCTGCCTAAGGAGGTCTTCTTTGAAGTTCTGAAATACCCAAATTTGAAGGAGCTGTAGTCTATAATGCAGGTCGACCTTGAGCCCAGTTGGATCAACCCGCTAGTTTCTTATCTCAAGGATGAAGTTTTTTCTTATGATCCAAAAGAAGCTCAAAAATTTAGAAATCAAGCCTTCCAATATGTTCTACATGAAGGCAAGTTATATAAAAGGTCATATTCTTTACCACTCTTGAAATATCTCAGACCTTCTAAGATCGATTTTGTATTATGGTAACTGCATGAAGAAATCTACAGAAGTCATCTAGGGGCTAGATCCCTATCTCACAAAGTACTTTGATAGGGCTACTATTGGCCGATAATTACCATGATTTTATAGAGTATGTCAGAAAATATGATCGATATCAAAGGAATGCAAGTATTCAAAGACAATCGGCCTTTGAGCTTACCCTCCTGAGCGCCCTGTGGTGATTTGCACAATGGAGAATGGACATATTTGGGCCCTTTCCTATTGCATCTGGATAGTGAAAGTTCCTCCTGGTGGTAATTGATTACTTCATAAAATGGGTGGAGGCCGAATCCCTCACAAAAATCATAGAAATGAAGGTGTAGGACTTCATCTAGAAGTCAATTATTTATAGATTTGGCCTATCTTGGATCCTTATAATAGATAATGGGCAACAATTTGCTGGAACAAAATTTATTGAGTTTTGTGAAGACTTGAATATCTTCCATAATTTTACATTAGTAGTCCATCCACAAGCAAACGACGAGGCCAAGATAACCAACAGAACCCTATTGCAAGGTATTAAAGCAAGACTCAAAAGAACAAAGAAAACTTGGATGGATGAACTCTATCACGTACTCTGGGCGTACCGAACTATCTAAAGATTGCCAACTGAGGAGACTCCATTTATCTTAGCCTTCGGAATAGAAGCAGTCATCCTGATAGAGCTTAAATTGCCGTCAGCATGAGTTGTGGCCTTCAATGAACAACGCAACTCACAGAACCCCAGGACTAACCTCGACTTGTTCGAGAAAAAATGAGAAGAGGCTCAAATTTGAATAGCAGCTTACAAGTAGAAAGTGGCTCGCTACTATAATTTTAGGGTTAGAGGCAAAGCATTCAAAGTGGGGGACTTAGTGCTTCGACGAGTGGCCGTCTCACAACCTCAAAATCAAGAGAAGCTTGTCCCAAATTAGGAAGGCCCATATGAAATTAGAAAAGTTATCTAGCTTGGTACTTATTATCTAAAAGAGCTCAGAGGAGCTGATCTTCTACGACCATAGAATTTGGAGAACCTATGAATATACTATCAATAATTCTATCTCTATAAATTTTTTTTACTTTAACATCTTTGTCCATGGTGTACAATTATGATGACAGAAAATGACTTTCAGAACTTTGTCACTAAACGAGACCAACCATGTCAGGAACAAGAGAAGAATCTCATCTTGACATGGATGAAGACCTCTGGTTATATAAGATAGGAGGAGGGAAGAGGCCCTTTCAAAGGCCCATTCATGCCCTAATGGTCTTGTTAGGGATAGGAGGATCTTATCCTAACAAAAATAAAGGCCAACTATATCAGCAACAGGAGGAGGACCTCGTCCTGATGTGGAGGAAGATCTCTGATTATGCACAAGAGGAGGGGAGAGGCCCTTTCAACAGTCCATTCATGTCCCAACGATCTTGTTAGGGACAAGAGGAGGACCTCGTTCTAACAAAAATAAAGGCCAATCATGTCAAGAATAGGAGGACCTCATCCTGACATGGAAGAAGACCTCCGGTTATACAAGATAGGAGAAGGGGAGAGGCCCTTTCAATAGTCCATTCATGCCCCAATGACCTTGTTAGGGATAGGAGGAGGATCTCGTCCTAACAAAAATAAAGGCCAACCATGTTAGGAATAGGAGGAGCACCTTGTCCTAACACAGATGAAGATTTTCAATTATATAAGATAGGAGGGGAGAGGTCCTTTTAACGGTCTATTCATTCCCCAATAGCCTTATTAGGGATAAGAGGAGGACCTCGCCCTAATAAAAATAAAGACCAACCATGTCAGGAACAAGAGAAGGATCTCATCATGACATGGAGGAAGACCTCCGATTATATAAGATAGGAGGAGGGGAGAGGTCCTTTCAACGATCCTTTCGTGCCCTAATAGCCTTATTAAGGATAGAAGGAGGACCTCGTCCTAACAAAAATAAAGGTCAACCATGTCAGAAATAGGAGAAGAACCTTGTCCTAATACGGATGAAGATCTTCGATTATCTAAGATAGGGGGAAGACATCTTTTCAATAGATAAAGTGAAGAAAATGAAGAACTAACAGAATCAAGCTCAGGTAGCATGGAAGAACAACTAAACTTATTTCATTAAAAATTAGAATTTATAACATAGGAAGGTCGGTAAAGCAAGACCAGTTACAAAAATAAAAGGAGAGAAGGACGAAGTCCTAAGAAGGCCTGGATTCTTCAAACTTTGGGCTACCAACCCCAGCCATAATGAGAGACTGTTTCAAGTTAACAACTTCTTCTTCTAGTTCCTTCCTCTTCAACAGGCAATCCCCGAATAACTTCTCAGCTCGATGGCAATGATCCTTAGACTCTTGTAACTATCTTCTCAGGACTGCCGACTCAACCTTTACATCTTTAATAGCTTGTTGCTCGTAAGTTAGCTGAATCTTCAGTCACTGTACTTCAGCCTTTTCTTTCTCAATGGTTTTGAAAAGGTCACCAATGGTCTTCCTCAAGGAAGCAATTTGCTCCAATTCTCTACTTGCACCAGCCTGCTGACTATCGGCTAATCGCTTCTAAAGATGAGTCACCTCATCTTTGGCCATCTTAAGCTTACATTTGAGTCTAGACATTTTCTCCATCCAGTCTAATCTATAATTGTTGTGCCAAGCCTCGGTGTTGTGAAGTTATTTTTGAAGCTCGAAAAATCTCTTTGACCAATCCCAATCATACCGCACCTTATTAGAAGACCATGGCGAGCTTCCTTCCAACAGCTAAATTTTTTCTTTTGCTGCATTGAGCTTAACTTCAATGGAGCTGACCTTGGACGTCATGGCCCACGCCTTCTCACTATCGAGCTTCTTCACTTGCTCCAATTGTTCAGTCAGAACCTACTTTCGATTTATGAAGCTCATGGAATCCTTCTTATGTAGATTTCGAAGGCAGGTAACTTCAATCGTGGCTTCTAAATGACTTTTTGTCAATCTTTAAAGTTCATCTTCTACTTTCCTTAACTTCTTCTTCAAATGATGAACCTCCCTTCTTAAGTTTTTTTCATGAGCTTTCAGGGAAACACCCTGAGGTAAGGGGTAGACTTTGATAGAAGACTTCACTTGAAGCATGAAGGCATCACAATGCAAATTTTCATAAAAGAAAGAAATTTGCTATAAAAACAAACTTGATTTCATTGATTAAAATATTTTTCAAGTACAAGAAAAAAGGCAAATGAAGTAGGAAAATATAAAATGGGAGGTCTCAGACCTCTGGAGGGATGGTAGAGTTTGGTGCGGTCTCGATTGGGATAGGCTCCTCGATAGCGGAGGGAGTGGATGAGTTGGAGACATGACGGAAGCTGGCTCGATGGGAGGAAAGTTGGCCACTAGAGGGAAGACGAAGTCCAGTGCAGCCCCAGTCAGCACAGGCTCCTTTGTGGCAGAGGGGGTGAACAAGGTTGGAGGTACGACAGAAGCAGGCTCGATGAATGAAAGATTGGCTGCGATAGCAGACGAATCCGCCGCTTCCCCATGAACTTTTCTATATAAGAAACTGAGATTGAGATTAAGAAACTTGCCAGCCACTCAATCCTTATAGAGCTTGAATCCCTTTTGGAAGGTCTCTTGGCTGAATGCAACATTCAAGTCTTTTATTTCAGAGGAAACCTTGAACTCCTCCACCGTCCGAATCTTCGCCTCCAAGATCTGCCTTGAAGTTTGATCCTTCAGCTCGATGATCTTGGCCTCAACCTTCTTTCTCCTCTCCTCCTCTAAAGCCAAAGTAGCCTTTGAACCTGTCAAAGTGAGTTCTTCCTTCCTGAGCGCCTCCTGAAGACCTTCAACTTTGGCCACCTTCTCCTTTGTGAGGCGATCAACCTCGACAGTCTTCTCCTGCTGAAGGTGATTAACTTCGGCTTGGAGGTTCTTCCGAGCCTTCAATGCTTTCGACTTCATATGATTCACCATTTTGATATGAGTGAGTAGTTGGTGACCCGATTGCAAAGAACAAATTGAGTTATGTGCACATAAGAAGAGAAAAGAGAAAGGAGAGGTAACAAGATGATTACCTGAAGGAAGGTCCTAAGGAAATCCTAAGTGAGCTGCACATATTCGAGGTCGACCATTCAGTCTACCACCTCAGGCAAAGCAAACTTATCGACCAAATCCCATATGATGTTCGAATTGCTGAAGGGATCCTCTTCCAGGTCATCGCTGTCCTCATTGGACTGACTGGGATGAATCTTATGCAACACCTTCACGACGGTCGATTTTTTCTTCTTCTTCTTCTTTTCCTCCTCCTTCTCTTTTTCAGTAGGAAGCTCTAGAGCTCAGTCTTTGATAGGAAGGTTCGAGGATGTGGGAGGCAATAAAACCACATCAACAGTGCTGACCTTGGCGACGAGGGCAACTTCGGCACTCTTGATGGCCTCGGAGGCAGTGGTAGCACTGGTGGGAGCAGTGAAACTTGGAACATCGATCTTTGCCTTCTTCAAACTCTCACCTGGTGCTTTTTCTTTACTCTTATGGGCTTGAAGCCTCTTGGCGAGCATCTCAACTGCTTGGGTATCCATCTCTACAATAAAGAAGAGATCACAATTAAAAACATATACAGGCGAAACTCCACGAAAGTTCGTAAAATGCAAAAGTATACCATTAGGGTTGAGGGGACTCAAACCTATATTGAATCGAGTTTGATCTTTCAAAAGTTTGGGTAGGAGAGGAGCTCGATAATTTCTGAGCTTATTGGTAGAGTCAAGGTCGCCCCCATCTAAGCTAGGAGCTCGTTAAACTGACTCTCTAAGTTCAGCCACCTCATTGGGATTTGGATTTTTGAAGGCCGGACCGGATGGACTCCTAGAACTGGTGGATCGAACTAAGCTTTGAAAAATATTTGGATCAAACTAAGCTTTGAAAAGTCCTCAAAAATCAAAAAAGATAAGGCACAAAACCTCTCTAAAGAAATCGAATAGGTAAGATGCAAAAGATGCAAGAATAATCAAACAAGGGGTTTTTGAAACTAACCTAAATTGATTGGGAAGAGCAGGGAGATGATGAGCGTAATGAAAATTGAGCGGGAAGATGCTTGGAACCAAAGAAAATGATGGAAGAAGCTAGAACTCTCGAGTGAAAGAAAGAAGAAAACCAGAGGAAGAAGGAAAAGATTTCAGATGAAATGAAGTCCTGAAGGAGGAAGGTGGGTTTAAATATCCTGAATGACCTGAGGTAGTTGTTATTACAGGTCTTCTCCGACCGATCTTCACTTGACACATGTCCCACTCATCATGGCAAGGAGCTGATGGCTGACAAAACCTTAATTGCACCATACCTAGGGTAGAGCTTTGATGGGAGTTTCAAAAAATCATCTTTTTGGGTCATCTCAAATTGAAGAAGCTTCAGTGCCAGCACGGTAGATGCTAAAACTCTTCATCCAATGAGCATGAAAATTTGGAAAAGAACTTCGGCTGTAGTAATTTTTCTATACTCCCTTCATTGAAAATCCAAACTTGGGAGTAGGAGGACTAGTATTGGGGGTAAAATAACTACTACCAAAGTCCTTAACTACCGATTTCCATCATGAAGGAACTCGTCGATCCTCTAAATGACAAGCCCAGGCCATAGAATTTACCATAGGCATGGTGAAGCCTGGACAAATGATCTTGAATGTTGAAAATAGTCGCATGCCTTTTGGACTCCTCCAAATCAAATTCTTTCAGTCGCATGCCTTTTGGACTTCTTTAAGCAGGATTCCTCTAGTCGCATGCCTTTCGGACTTTTCTAAGCAGGACTCCTCCAGTCACATGCCTTCTAGACTTTTCCAAACTAGATTCCTCTAGTCGCATGCCTTTTGGACTCCTCCAAGTCGGATTCCTCCAGTCGCATGCCTTCCGGACTTCTTTTCAAGCCAGATTCATCCGGTTGCACTCTTTTTGGACTCCCTCAAGCTGGATTCCTCTAGTTGTACTCCTTCTGAACTCCTTCAAACTAGATTCTTCCAGTCGCGCTCCTTTCGGGCTCCTTCGATTGAATTCTTTTTAGTCAGACTTACTCCGAACGCACTCCATCTGATCATGCTTTCTTCAGCCAAAGTCCCTCCACTCAAATGTCTTTTATAACGAGCTTCTCCTAACCAAACATGGACCTCCCAAACACCTATTAATTGAAGCCATACGAAAGGACCTCATTAAATCGCTGATCCATGATAATTGCTTTAGGAAGGAGGGAACACAATATCTCATACCTCAATTTTGGGGGGCCCCTATCTACATGCGATCCGAGATGCTTCTAAACTTCTTAAAGTCATAAGATATTGCCCCAGCAAACCTTGATCAATTATAAGCTCATCGCATAAACTAAAGTCTCTGATCAACGGTCGAATCCCAACAAATGGATCTTAGCCACTTGCAAGTTGCGATAAGCGACAACACATCCTCCGTAACAAACTCCACGTGGCCCCGAATGGCCCACTACCAGACAGTTACGATTGTCACCATTAGTTTATTATAAGTTTCGCCTATATAAAGGATCCTCTAGATATATTTCTCTCTAAGCTAAAAACTCAACTAAAATTTTTTGAGCGCTCCATTTCTATGGATAGAGAACTGACTTGACCATCGGAGGGTTCTACTGGAGCCACCCCACCTCCAGTTTGGACTTATTTTGTAGGTCCCAGTGGTGACCTCGTCTTCTTCAACTCCAGCTAATTCTGGCATTTGCAGTTTTCTGCACCAATAGACATGATTAGGTTATGAGATGACCTAATCGCTAAGAGAGATTGGTTTTTGATTTGATCAAAACTTGGGCTCAATCAATTTCTAATTTAATTAGGGCTTAATTAAAATGGTTTCATGTTTAATTAGATTAGGTTTAGTCTTATCTATTTGGTTCTAATTAAATATGATTTGGTTGGAACCAGATAACAGAAACCTAAAGTCCAAAGAAGTTGGACTTCTCTCCCTGCGCCAACATCTCTTGCTCACGCCCTCTTCTCAACACACAAAGTAAGTTTGTGCTTGAGATAAAACTAGAAGAAGCCCATTTTGTTACCCCAGATGGATAAAGATTAGGTTGGTTTAAGTTTAATTCAAAAGAGTTTTGAAACACTAACTCTAGCTTATCCATCTTTGCCAACCACTTTGTGAAGGAGTTTCTTTTTATGCGACAAAAAGGAATTCTCCTGATCATTCTCCATGCCTAGAGCCTTTGTTCGGCCTCCTCTTTAGATGGATAAGGATGAGGATTAATTAGATGAAGTTGTTGCCCAAGGATGGCTACCCAAAAGGGATGGTAAATAGGATATTTAAAAAAATTTAAACTTTAATTATGCTGAACTTTAGTATTATGTGCTTGGTGAAACAATGTAAAACATAAGTATAGAATAAGAATAATATAAATAACCCAACATAAATATAAAAACCAAGCTTTTATAGTATTTTGGTATCAAACTTGGTATCTACATCCACTCTCCAAGTAAACCACTTGAGAACAACTATAATTACTCAATTGATTGTAGTTCGATTATTTTTTCAGGATTCACAATTCAATTCGATTGATTTTGACTTAGGCTTATCAACTACAACCTTTACAATGATTGTTTTCTCAGGCTAACAATCAATCCAATTAATTTTGTCCTTGGTTCATTTATCAAACTTTTAAAAATCTAACTCTAGGCTTGGACCAACTCAGATTTTTCATCTCAAAAAACTTATAAACAAATAAAAACATAATTATAATGATTAAAAAAGTTTAGAAATAAAAACTCAATAAAGCCTAAGAGAAGACTTTGTGAGTAGAAAGCTTGTTGGCTTTGGACTTCTGCTTGAATGCTTCAGAAAAGTTGGTGGAGCTCTTCAGTGCTTATGCCTTGACTTTTCTCACTTTGAGAATAATTAAAAAAATGAGTATTCTCTAAAAAACTCTTTCTTTATTTTACAAAATAACTCTCATAATGAATGAACTAAAATAGACTTGAAAACTCTTCAATTAGTGTTCAAAAGGTTCTTCTTGAAGTTTTTTAATGTTTCTTTTATATTCCACGGTGTTCCCACCACTCTAAAACATTTGAGAGGCTCTATTTAATGTCCTAGCCATTAAAAATAAAAATCTAATCATTAGAATAAGTTGGAGTTGAAAAAATGTAGATCTAAAAAACTAGCCATTACAGTGACTAGCCATTATAGTAACTTAATCGACTAACTTTTTCTAAGTCGACTAAGTTTTTCACTTAGTCGACTAAGACACAGACTTAGTCGATTAGGTATTAGACAGCTGAAAAATAGTCTCATTATATTTTGATACTTCTCTATGACTGAGTCGACTAACTTAAGACCTAATCAACTAAGTCTCTTGGATCCTAAATTTTGGTCTTTTTGTGCTTCCTATGTTGCTGCTGTCCTCTAAGACTGAGTCGACTAAGTCCTAACTTAGTCGACTAAGTTTTTTGAATTTTGATTTTTGATCTTTCTATACTTTCTATCTTCTGCTATCCTCTAAGACTGAGTTGACTAACTTCAGATATAGTCGACTAAGTCTTTTGGATCCTGAAACTTGACCATTTGTTATTGATATATAGTCGACTAAAATTTTTACTTGGTCAATTCAAAATGCATGCCATGAGTTTTTTAGTAGTTTTTCTTTTTTAATTTTATTTGTAGACTAGATTTGCATTCTAAACTTGATTTTCTTTGAAAATCTAGTCTACAAATAGACTATCCCTAGAATCCACTGTTCATCAGGGTCGAATGGGTTAGGACCTCGATATCAAAGATCCTATTATTCACCTTGAGTTAAAAAGTGAAGTTAATAAAATAGTACTTCTCTTTATCGTTCAAGATCATTCAGTTAGATTTTAGTCGGCTTTTGACAAGTTCTGCAATGTAAAATTATTGCTGAGAAGATTGACAAATTTCACAGAATGGAGGTTGGCCACCAAGAACTTCGATGGGATTTATTTTACCTCCAATACTTGTCCCCCTACTCTTGAGTTCAAATTTTGAATGAAGGAAGTATAAAAATTATAGCGGTTGAAGTTCTTTGCTGCTTTCCTGCTCTCAAGAGATGAAAAAATCTTGGCCTTTTTTCTTTGGCAACGAAGCTTCTTAATGGATGAATGGCTTGAAAAGATACATTCCTTTGAAAACTCATCCGACGTGGAGCTTTACGTATGGCACAATTATTGCTCTATCAGGCATCGAGGGTGAGCATGATGGATGGGACACATGGTAGATCGGGACTAGCAGAGAATGGCATACAATCATAACTGCCTCTAGCTTCTTCCTACTATTTAAACCCTTTCTCCTCTTCCATCTTTCATCTTCGTCTGAGCTTTGTTTCTTCTTCCTTCGCTCTTCACCTCCTTCGAACACCCTGCTCTCCCCGTGTTGCAATTTTTTGACCATTGACGTCTTCCTCGACCATCTTTCACCTTTTCGATTATTCTCTCGAGTTCCTCATTCGAAATGGGTTACTTCTTCATCTCCTTTTCCTTTGGTTTCTCCATTTTTCACTTGTGTTTTAGATCTTTTTTGGGTTTTCTAGGTGGGTTTCACTGTTCTTCCTCTTTAGAATTTTATTGTCCTTTTTCTTTGATTTTTCAAAAATTATTTAGATTTGTTTTGATCCAAATGTCTTCGGAGGTATCTTGGTCTACTAGTTCTAGGAGCTCGACTGTTCAAAAATCCCAAGATCCTGACTCTATGGTAGAAGTCGAGCTTAGGATAGTACCTCATCTAGTTTTCATACCCGAAACCATCCTCTGCTCTATGCACTCCAAAGACCTTTCTCTAATAATGATCCAGTATGGGGTGCCTTCAGAGTACAAATTGGAGCTCTTTGGGCCGAGCAACCAAGCTTGTGCTCCTCCCCTGGATCACTTTTATTTGTACACTAAAGTTCTTCATGTTGGACTTCATCTCTCAATTCCTCCTTTTTTATAGCTCTTTTTTGATTTCTAGATATTTTTCTTGCTTTCATGGTCCCAAATTCTTTCAGGTTCATTATAGGTTTCCTTTCTCTTTGCATCTTGGCTGAAGTTTGGCCATCCATTTTCTTATTCCATAGCTATTATACCTTCAAACACCATCCTATCGTCAAGGATTTGTGGTACCTGTCCTCCTAGTTTGGCAAGAAAGGATTGCTTAAAGGCACTCCTTCCATTCATCACTGGAACAGAAAATTTTTCTCTGTTTCATGCCTATCTCTTAGGTTAGGACTTCCTTCGTGGGGGTAGTTAAGAGATTCAATCTGCCAAGCTCCTAGATTAGAGAAGGACGACCTTGATTCTGTCAGCAAACTTAAAAATTATTGAGCTTCTCTTCTGTCTGAACTCATAAAAGACCAAATTCTATTCAATCTGGGCCTGAGCCCCTTTAATCCAATAGAAATATTTTTTAATTTCATAAATTATTTACTTGTCCTTCCTTCTAATTATGATTTATTTCTTATTATAGAAATGGATGTGGATGAACTTCAGCAGCTCTCCAAGGGACTCCGAGCCCACAAAAGGAAGGGAGCTGTACCCGACGAGCCTTCAAAAAAAAGCAAAGATCGATGTCCTGAGCTCTGCTGCACCCACTGGTGTTGCTGACATCCCCACAACTATTGCTGCTATCAAGGTTGCAGCACCTTAGACTTCCTCAAGCCCTTTGATTGAAGTCCAGACTTTGGAGCCTCCCACTAAGAGGGAAAAGGGGGCGGAAAAGAAGAAGGCAAAGATGACCTTCAAAAAGGTCAAGCACAAGACCCGTCCAGTGAGTCCAATGGTTCTGATAAGGATCTAGGAGAAAACCCCTTCCACAACCAAAAAATTATCAAGAAATTAATCGACGGGTGCACCTTGGTCGAGGTTGTGGACAAAATTATAGATGCCGACTATAAGAAGCATACTTGGAGCTCTCTTGGGTTCTTTCTTGACGTAACCATCCCGTCATTCTCTTTTGATTGACCTATCTATGAGCTCTTTATTTGCATAACTCATTTTATCATTTTTGTAGATGGGTCACCAACTGATCGCCAATATTAAGGCGATGAACTGCATAAGGTTCGAAGCAATGAAGGCTCATGAAGAGCATTAGGCCGAGGTCAATCATCTTCTTGAGGAGAAAGCCGAGGTTGATCGTCTCCTTAAGAAGAAAATGGCTGAGGTCGAGGGCCTTCAGGAGATAGTTCGAGATGCTGAACAAGCTTTGGTGAAAGTGTAAGATGAGCTAGCCTCAGAGATCAAAAGGAGGAGGAAGATCGAGGCCGAGATGGTGGAGAAGGAACGATGGATCTTGGAGCAGATTTTGGAGATCAAGGTTTAGGCGGTAGAGGAGTTCAAGGCCTCCTCAGAGATGAAAAATATAAAGATCGAGTTTGCCTAGCTATCTTTCATCAAAGGGTTCTAGCTCTATTAGAAAAATGTGACCGACAAATTTTTTGAGCTTGACCTCAGCTTCCTGGATGAAGGAGCTTCTGATGATGAGGGCGGACCATCTACCATAGCTGTCGATCTTTTGCCAATCAATCCTTCTTCCACTACACCTCTTATCACATTTGCTCCCTCTACTGCTAAAGAACCTGCACCAACTGAGACTGCACCAAACTCTTCTACTACTCCTCTAAAGATTGGAGGTCCTAAATAGTTGTATTTTTTTATTTTTGTCTGCCTTCTTCGCTACTCAAGAACATTTTAATTAATGAAAACAAGTATTTTTTTTTACAATATCTTTGTGTTATAATATTTTTATGTATTAAAATGCAGTCTTCTGTTGAAGCTGATCTCTTGCCTCAGGGTGTCCCCCTGAGAGCTTATATAAAAAATTTAAAGAAGAAAGTTCGTCAGCTCAAGAAAAAGTTGGAAAAGATAGAAGACGAACTTAAAAAATCAAAAAAAAAATTACGTTGATGCGGCTATCGAAATCAGTTATCTGCACCAATCATCCAGACAACTCTTTAAAGAATATAATACTAAGAAGTACCATCTGAATGAAGAGCTTGAGGTCAAAAAGTGTGCGAGTGAGAAGTCTTGGGCTTTGATAGCCAAGACTAGTTCCCTTGAGGTTGAGCTAAGGGTGGCACAAGAGAAGATTTGGCTGCTTGAAAGAAGTTCGGCATGGTCCACTGGTCGAGAAGAATATGGGTGAGATTGGTCGAAGAGATTTTCTAAACTCCAAAGTTAATTGAAGGCAGCCGAAGACTCGTATAACGAATATAGATGTGGTTGGCATGATCAAGTCGTCGATCTCCAGAAAAAGCTTCGGAAGGCTGATGATGAGATCGCTTGACTTTGACAACAGTTGTCTGATAAAACCTAGGCTAGTTTAAGTAAAGATTTAGAGGAGGTTCTTTCTTTAAGGAATTTCTTAAAGAACTTGTTGGCGATATAGCAAAGAAAATGGCCAAGCTATAATAGCTGAGGATCCAGATGACATATCAAGAAGGCGCCATCAAGGATGCTGAAGTCGAATCTACAATTCATAGGAAGAGATTGAGAGAGATAGAGGAAGAGTCATGCAAATGGAAAAGGATGCTAAGGGAGAGCCTGGCGGCAAGGCAGAGACTCGAGGAGAAATTAGAAGGCCTAAAACTTTCTCTTGTAATGGCTGGAGCTAGAAGTCCAAAGTCCAACTTTGAGTAGGACTTCGTCTACTTCTTTTTTCTATAATCGAACTTGATGTCCTACATAATGAACTTTTCTAAGTATAATGAGAGGATATTTCTTTTAGTTACCTCCACATGTTGTCTCTGTTTCATGCTTATTGAGCCCCTTTTTTCTCTCTCTTTTTTTTTTCATTTGACGCCATCTTGGGATGATTGTTTCTGCTCCATGACCTGCATGTTTGTCCTCCTTGTTTATGAATGAGGATCTTCAAACTTAGATAGAAATAAATATGTTCTTGTCTTGGCGTCGAAAATCATTATGTTCGTAGCCAGCTTTTTGTTTTCGAGATTCAGAGCTTTCAATCTATGTGGGGATGAGGTCCTCTAGTTTTCATTGTAGTCAATCATAGCCCTCATTTGTATCGAGTCAACCTCCTATCTTGAATAATCAAAAGTCTTTATCCATATCAGGATGAGATCCTCCTCCTAATTTTGACATGATGGGCTTTTATCCTTGTTAGAACAAGATTTTTCTTATGTTCCTAATAAGCTGGGGCATAAAAATGCCATTAAAAGGGCCTTCTATTTTTCATGTCAGAACGTGATCCTCCTTCTATTCCTGATATGATGGGCTTTTTATCCTTGTTAGGATGAGGTTCTCTTTCTGTTCTTAATAAGATCGCTGAGGCAAAAAAGGACCATTGAAAGGATCTATTCTCTTTTTCCCATATCAGGATGAGGTCCTACTCTTGTTCCTGACATGGTGGACTTTTATCCTTGTTAGGATGAGGTTCTTCTTTTATTCCTAATAAGAATGCTGGGGCACAAAAAAATCATTGAAAGAACCTCTCCTCTTTTTTTCATGTTAAGATGAGGTCCTCTTTCTATTACTGACATGGTGGGCTTTGAAGAAAATAGTGTAGAATTTACAGTACTACTTTCAAATTTTTTTTTAAAAATAGCTAAAATATAATAAAAAAATTAATTAATCTAATTAATTAATTTTTGATCATATCAGAATATTAAGCCCTACACTAAGGATCTAAACACAATATGCATGCATTTATATAGATCTGAAAATAAAACTATGCAGCAAACTCTTTACTACATCAATCTGTTCAGAACATAATATCTTTTTATGGATAGCTGATCACCACAATCTAAATTCATTGGATAATGCTCTGGTGTCGCACTGTAGCTACACACATGTCTAGCCTCTATGGTTGGTGCACATGGAGCTTTTGGTCCCGATCAGCCCCATTGGAGTGCTATTTCCTCATCGGAGCCTTCAATGGCTGATCACGATCGATCCAATTGATCATGTACTTTCTAATTTTTTAAATATACCAAAAAATTAGAACACAAATACTAGAGGATGATGAAGAGGTGTTTCATATTTGGTGGTGATCTGATGCTCACAGCACTTGATCTCTCCACCCGAACCTAGATTCCCAAATCTAGGGTTTCACTCTATCCAAAAAACCTAACACACTGAAAATCCTATCATGCCCTCTCTATATGGAGTTTTTCAATGAAATTAGTTTTTATAGAAAGATGACTTTTAGATCTACAAACTCTATTAAGATCATATCTAAAAATTGGATATCCTTAGAGGTGAAAATCAAAAGAGAAGAGAGACATGAGGGAAAAATAAGGTGCTACAGGACCCTACTCACCTTCACTCCAAGATTTTTGTCACTCAAAATTGATGCCCAATCATATTAAAATCTTTACCATAGAATGCTAACCCCCTTTAGTACATGCACAAAAATTCACATAATTTATTGATGTGAATACCATGGAAAAGGCATGTGGAAAGAGATAATGGTCGGAGGTTGAACTTGTTTCAACATCCCAACCAATATCAAATTCAAAAACTTCCTTATCCCTATCCAACACCTATACCAGAGTATTTGATGCATAGAAGGACTCTCCTTCTATGTTTCCACTCTCAAAATGCATAAAAAAATGCGTGAAGTAAAATCAAAGTGGGCATGGGAAAAGGATAAGAATGAGAGGGAGTTGAGAAGTTTCAACTTCTATGTTAAATTCAAAATTCAAATTATTTTGACCAGTCCAACCATTGGACTAGGTCAAAGGTAGAAGAGATAAGGGGTGCAGAAGGTATCTGGGTGTGAGAAAAAATTCACATAAAATAAAGAGGGGAGTGGGTCAAAGGTTGGTCAAATATTGTAGGCACAGGGAGTTGAAAGTTCAAACCTCCTTTGACTTTTCCAAATTGGTTTCAACTAAATCAATTATTCCAAACCCAATAAGACTAGGTCAAATCTAACTAAATTAGGCTTAACCTAATTTATTAAATTTCTAATCAAATTAAAAATTAATTTGGTCTAGTTCCTGATTAAATCAGGGTCATATCTCCCACAACGATTAGGTTAACTCACGACCTGATCGGGTCAAATCCTATCGAATCCAATTTGATCAAACTTGATCAAATCCCTATCGCTCAATCAAATTGAGTTAATCAATAATCAAATTGCTAATTAATTCTCTAATAAATATAGAGTCTCAATCGAATGGATGTTTGGGCAATAGAGTCCATCAACATGAAACTCCTGAAGAGTTTCAAACTAGTGGGACTCTTGAACCCAGTGTTCCAAATAAATCAAACTTATGATCATAAAGTCCCAGATCAGTGGAACTCTTGATCAAAAAGAGTCCTAGATAAGTAGGACTCAGAATTTCGATCCAGTGGGACTCTTGGTCATAGAGTCCTAGTTTAGTGGGACTCTTGACCATAGTGTCCTAGGTCATCAGGACTTATGATCAGCAATCAGATCAGGTAGGAACTTCTTATGTGTGTAACTCCATAGATTTGAATCCTAAGTTGATAGCATAGAAATTAATTTTTTATAGCAATCGATGTGACCATCTAGCAATGGTACCCGATGTTTGGATAGGTCGAAAAGTTACAACGCAATAATGACGAACCTATGGAATATGGTTACCGTATAATTCATCCTCTTGACCTCGATGCTCAAAGAATGATTTAGAATTTACTGTCAATCCTAAAATTCATCCATAGTGTATTTCAAAATTTAGCATCCATCATATGGACTACTCCAATCGAGGATTTGCTAAATTAAAATACAGCGATGCACTTGCTTCAATACTTGGAGGGGTCAATCCCATCTTGACTCACACACCGATAAGTCAATTACTTGACTACACCCAGTAGCCTTCCATTACTGATTTAGGTAGTCCGATATCTAAGTACAATGAGTTGCTTGCAAGTCACTATGGTGGTCTCAGGTCTAAGGGACACTTATATCCATATCCTTTGGGGCTAATCTTGACCGAAGAAAAATTTTGGAGTTAGTCACGTTCAGTGGAGATGTACTCATACATCTCACTTGCATACCATACCAGTATCTCAACATTCTTGGGTTACAAGAACAACCAACCTATATGGCACACAACGACCTATATTCGGTAAATGTTATCATCCTAAGTAACAACGTATCTTTTGATCATGAATAATTTAAGGACTAAACGATAAATCCTCCTTTATCGAATCTAGATAGTCCTAAGGACTTCATCACGACATAGGAGTTCATTAGAAGATAGCAAATTTTGTGATGGAAAATGCCAAAATAACTTTTATTAATTTATGATTCATATACAATTACAAATGTATAGCCCAACCATCAATAGGCTGATGACTTTGGAACATATTTCCAACAATCTCCTACTTAGACTAAAGCCAATCGGTGTAGTATCTAATACCTATCTTCGACTTGAAGTCGTTGAACTCCTTCATCGCAATAGCTTTAGTGAATGGGTCGGTCAGGTTCTCCATTCCATCGATCTTTTGAAAGTCGACATCACCTCGATCCATAATTTCCCAGATAAGATGGAAGTAGTGTAGAATATGCTTCGTCCACTGGTGTGCCTTAGGTTCCTTCGTGTGAGCAATAGCTCCAGAGCTATTGCAATAGAGCAGAACTGGACCATCAAGAAAGGATGCTATTCTGAGCTTGGTGATGAATTTTTTCAGCCACACCACTTTTTTGGCAGCATCTGATGCAGCGACATACTTTACCTTACAAACTAAATCGACCGTAGTATGCTACTTGGAACTCTTTCAGTAGACGACCCCACCATTAAGAGTAAATATATATTCCGATACACTCTTGCTATCATCATGATCAGACTGAAAATTGGAGTCGGTGAATCCTACAAGTTTCAAGTCTATTTCACCATATACAAGCCACTAGTCCTTAGTATTTCTTAAATACTTCAGGATGGTTTTAACAACCTTTCAGTGGTTCTCTTTTGGATTAGATTGGTATCTACTTACTACACCTAGTGAGTATGCCATATCTGATCGTGTACATGTCATGGCGTACATGATAGAACCCACTACCAAAGCATATGGTATTCTACTCATACACTCTCTTTCTAGAGGTGTTATTAGGCAATCCCTCTTTGAAAGAGAAATTCCATGACCAATTGATAGATAGCCTTTCTTAGAATTCTTCATGCTGAACTATTTCAGCACAATATCAATGTACATAGACTGGGACAATTCAAGCAACCTTTTAAATCTCTCTATAGATCTTCATCTCTAGGATGTAGGAAGCTTCTCCTACATCTTTCATGGAGAACTATGATGACAGTCAGATCTTTATTCCTTGCAATGCAGGGACATCATTCTCGATTAAGAGAATATCATCTACAAACAATACTAGGAATACTATTGCTGAACCATTAGCCCATTTATATATGCAGGGCTCCTCTTCATTCTTAATGAAGTCATACATTTTGATTATTTTATCAAATCGTATGTTCCAACTCCAAGATGCATGCTTCAGTCCATAAATGGACCTTTGAAGCTTACACACCTTAGACTCATCTATGGATGTGAATCCTTCAGAATATATCATATACACCTCTTCATCCAGCTCTCCATTTAGGATAGCCATTTTCACATCCATCTATCAGATTTCATAATCTAGATGGACATCGATAGCAAGCATAATCTGAATGAATTTGAGTATTACTATAGGAGAAAACATCTCATCATAGTCAATACCATAACATTGACGATACCCTTTGGCAACCAGACGGGCTTTATAGGTCTCCACCTTTTCGTCCATGCTCCTTTTTCTTTTGAAGATCCACTTACACCCTATGGATTTTACCCCTTCGAGTGGGTCAACCAATGTCCATACATCGTTGACCTTCATGGATTCCATTTTGAATTTCATGATCTTAAGCCATTTCTTAGAGTCGAATCTCTGCATTGCATCCATATAGATGATAGAATCCTGATCATTCTCATTGAGTTTGATAGGATCCCCATCCTGAGCCAGAAAACCATAGTATATGTCCGGTTGATGTGGTAATCTACTGGATCGCCTTAAGAGTGCATCTACAATGGGTTCTGGATCTGATCTAATCAGATCCAGCTCAGGTTTTACAACTTGTGTCTATTCTTCCATCTGTCGTATTTCATTAAGTTCAATCTTAGAGGTATTAGTTCTTTCACCAAGGAACTCCTTTTCTAAAAAGACTGCCTTAAGGCTGACAAATATTTTTTGCTCATCAGCAAGGTAGAAGTAGTATCCTTTGATTTCTTTTGGGTAACCTATAAAACTACCCTTATTAGACCTAGGTCTAAGCTTGTCTATCATCAAACGTTTGATGTAAGCCGGACACCCCCAAATCCTAAGGTATGAAAGCACTGGCTTACGCTCTATCCATATCTCATATGGTATTTTATTAACAGATTTACTCAGAATCCTATTTAGAATGTAATAAGCTGACTCGAGTGCATATCCCCATAGGGATATTGACAAACCAGCAAACCCCATCATGGATTAAACCATGTCCAATAGGATCCTATTTCTTCTTTTAGACACACCATTATGTTGTGGTGTTCTAAGAGGGGTCCATTAGGAGAGAATTCCATTCTCTTCAAGATATGTTAGAAACTCATTGAAAAGATATTCATCCCCTTGATCAGATCGAAGAGTTTTAATATTCTTCCCAGTTTGCTTTTCTACCTTATTTCGAAATAGTTTGAATATTTCAAACGACTCTGACTTATGCTTCATTAAATAGATGTACCCATATCTCGATAGGTCATTTGTGAAGGTTATGAAGCAGAAGTATCTACCTCTAGCACTTGAGCTCATGGGTCCATATACATTCGAATGTACTAGACTTAGGAGTTCAGTAGCTCGTTTACCTTTTCCAATAAAAGATGACTTGGTCATCTTACCAAGAAGATAGGACTCATAGGTTGGAAGTGATTAACAATCACTATCCTTAAGAATTTCTTCTTGAGTTAACCTGTTAATTCTATTCTTGTTAATATGACCTAGCCTATAGTGCTAAAGGTATATATTAGACACATCACTAATTTTAGGGCATTTATCGAAGGATTAAACCACGTTAATAGGCATAGAAAGTAAAAAATTTTATTATTCAATTATCCAATAAAAATTATAACACCATTCAAAATGATATTATAATTTTTTTTATTGATATTTCAAAATCATTCATGGAGCAAAAGGCCTACAGAAATGACATTCAATAAGAAAGTTAGACAAAAATGACATTCATTAAGAATAACTTTATTTGAATTGATTACAAGGTTTATGATTCCTAAAGCTAGAATTAAAACTTCTCTTCCGTCTCCAACATTCAGGAACCTCTCCCCTTGATCAAATCTCCTATTGACCTACAAGCCCTGCAAAGAATTACAAATACAATAAGAGCTTTTAGTATCTAATACCCAGGCAGTAGAATCAAATAAGAAAAAATTGTAAGATGTTATCATATAATTACCTTGCCCAACAACCACTTGCTTCCTTCTTGGCCTGTTCGGGTCTAGGGAGGCAATGTACAGAGGATAGTTTCTCTTTCAGTGCTCCTGCTTCTTGCAGAAGAAGTACTCTGCCTGGCTTTAGTCGGGCTTATGCTTCTTGGTCCAATCCTATGCAGTCGTCCTGGCATTTGGCTACACCCTCTTATTCTTCTTCTTCTTATTCTTCTTCTCTTTCTTAAAGGGTCGATGACCAAAAGAAGACCTTCCTACTACATTCACCATCTCTTTGTGGAGTTGGTGATCCTTCTCAAAGTTTTGCAGCAACCCCAACAATCCATGGTAGTTGACTGTAGGCTTTGTCATTTTGAAATGAGTTAGGAAGGGGAGGAAGGACTTGGGCAAGGAATTAAGGATCGCATCCTTACCGAGCTGCTCATGTAGGGAAAAGCCCAACTTGCTAAGGCACTCGATCATCTCGATCATGTACAATACATGATCGATGACTGAGGCCCCATCCCTCATCCAAGCGTTGAAAATAGCATAACTTGTTTTGTGCCTTTCAACGTCGTTAGGCATGCCAAAGGAGTCATTCAATATTTGAAGCATCTTCTATAGATGGGCATTTTCAAACCTATGGCTGAACTCATTGTTCATTTCCGCCAGCATTATACATCGAATGGTGGTGCGATCATTGAGCTACTTCTAATAAGTGTCTCGAACTGCTCCTCTAGCTTTCGAAGCTGGCTCCTCAGGTGCAGGATCCGTTATGACATAAAAGATCCGCTCATGCTCCAGGACGATTTTCAACTTACGATACCAGCTATCGTAGTTGGATCCCATTAATTTATCATTATCTAATAATGATCGGAGCGATAGGTTAGTGGCCATTTCTGCATAATAAGAAAAACCAAACCTAATTAGTATACGAATCAATTATCTTAAAGACTTATACTTTAGTCTAAAGGTTCACTCACTATTTTATATGAATTGGTAGCCTTTACCTCCAATTCGAGGAATTACTTTAATTTTTTAGTGGGTACTAGAATCCATATAGACTAAACACGAGCCCAACTTTGGTTGGTCAACCCATGTGCACCTATGGGTAGGTTCAAAATTAATTATTTCTCTAAACAATTTTTAGTAATATCAATTTTGCACTGGAGACCTAATCAGTAGGCTTTGGCCTCCATTGAAAAAGTTTGATTAGGTCCAACCATTAACATGACCACATTTGGTCTTATCTAACCAATAAATGATTAGGCCTGACTTTGGTTGGCCAACCCAAACACTATTAGAAAGACTTAACCAAATCATCATTTTATGAATGATAATTTCATTAGTCAATAAGCACTAGGCCTTTGGGCCTTTAGTGATTATCAAATTAATGAACCCATTATCACTTAACTTAATGGGAGGCTATGATTTAGTTATCTATATAACTATTTTATTTTTAAGAACCTAATAATTTTAGAGGATTTAGTTAACATATTTAAGAAAAGTGAGCCAATTTCGATCCTCCCACTGACTTCATCAAGTTAGATAAAAAAAAAGAATCTAATCTAAGCTGGCATTAGGAGCACCTAAATCAGGTAGACTGATTTACCTAATTGACATGGATGAGTCCGAATCATCAAGTGATCTAATTAAAATCTAACTTACCAGAATGGTCAGGTAAGTGAGATCAGTGGAAGAGATATGCCATTAACTCATCAAAGACCGAATCAGTACGAGTAGCTCTCAATTAAAAACTACTGATCAAACTGCCAAACTTACCTTAGACACCATCTGATTTATTAGTTTTAATTTGACCAACCTAGTAATTTCGAATTTGATCGCATAGCCATGAATCAAGTCTATTTGGTTCTCATTAAAGGCATGGACTTGACCAACTACAACTATTGTAATTGAGTCTATAGAGTCTTTGATCTAATCTAAATTAATATTTAATTATATTTGATTAATAACTTTAATTTAGTCCACTCTTTAACTAACCTTAGGTCTAACCCAATTTATGGACCTAATTCAACTAATCCAATAAGCCATGTTTTATAATTAATGACTTAGAGTCTTAATTCATAATTCTAGACACTAGATCATTATACTTAATATTTAATTAAGTTTATGGGCTGTGGGTTAGGGTTCAATATTTCAAAAAATATTTTTTAAATTTTTAAAAGATTCTTTATAACTTAGTATTATTCACCAATTGAGTCTACTCACTTTAAAATTGAATTAGCTCAATTCATAAATAATACTAGTTATAGGGTTTAATCTGAAACTATGTACACTACATAATACTAAATCATGAATCAAACTTTATCTAATTATACATTCATGATCATAAATTAGATTAAAATCTAATATAATTAGATCATAAAAATATTAGATCAAATCTAAGATTTTATGATTAATGATATAGATCAGTAACGTATCAGGACAATCTTTTGACTATAGGGGGTAAATCCTACAGTAGGACAACCTGCAGTCCGTGCGATCTTGATTTTAATTTTTAGATCTAATTAATTAGATTATTAGATTAATATTTAGATTAAATCTAAATTATCAATCTAAAATATGCAAGCATATCATGTTTAGTGAACCTTGCTTTGATACCATTTGAAGGAAGCAGTGCAGGGTTTGAGTGCTACTTTCGAAAAATTTTTTAAAAATAGCTAAAATATAGTAAAAAGTTAATTAATCTAATTAATTAATTTTTGATCATATCAAAATATTAAGTTCTATACTAAGGATCTAAACATAATATGCATGCATTTATATAGATTTAAAAATAAAACTATGCAGCAAACTCTTTACTACATCAATCTATTCAGAACATAATATCTTTTCATGAGTAGCTGATCACCATAATCTAAATCTACCAGATAATTCTCTAGTATCACACCATAGCTGCATATATGTCTGGCCTCTATGGTTTGTCCACATGGAGCTCCTAGTCCCGATCAGCCCCACTGGAGTGCTAGCTCCTCACCAAGGCCTTCAATGGTGGATCATGATTGATCCAATAGATCATGTACTTTTTAATTTCTTAGATATTCTAAAAAATTAGAACATAAATACTAGAGGATGATAAAGAAGTGTTTCAAATTTGGTGGAAATCCAATGTTCACAGCACTCAATCTCTCCACCCAAACCTAGATTCCCAAATCTAGGGTTTCACTCTGCCCAAAAAACCTAACACACTGGAAATCCTATCACTCCCTCTCTATATGGAGTTTTTTCATAAAATAAGTTTTTATGGAAAGATAACTTTCAGTTCTAAAAGTACTATTTAGATTATATCTAAAACTTGGGTATCCTTAGAGGTGAAAATCAGAAGAGAAGAGAGGCATGAGGGAAAAATAAGGTGCTGTAGGACCCTGCTCACCTTCACTCCAAGATTTTTCTCATCCAAAACTGATGTCCAATCACATTAAAATTTTTATCACAGAAATATAACACCTTCTAGTGAATGCAAAAAAATTCTCATAATTTATTGATGTGAATACCATGAAAAAGGCATGTGAAAAGAGATAAAGGTTGGAGGTTGAACTTGTTTCAACCTCCCAACCAACATCAAATTCAAAAACCTTCTTATCCCAATCCAATACTCATACCAGAGTATTTAACATGCAGAAGGACTCTCTTTCTATGTGTCCACTCCGAGAATGCACAAAAATATGTGTGAAGTAAAATCAAAGTGGGCATGAAAAAAGGATAAGAATGAGAAGGAGTTGAGAAGTTTCAATTTTTACATTGAATTCAAAATTCAAATTATTTTGACCAGTCCAACCATTGGACCTAGTCAAAGGTAGAAGAGATAAGAGGCATAGAAGGTATTTGGGTGCGAGGAAAAATTCACATAAAATAAAGAGGGGCATGGGTCAAAGGTTGGTCAAATATTGTAGGCGCAGGGAGTTGAATGTTCAAACCTCCTTTGACTTTTCAAAATTGGTTTCAACTAAATCAATTATTCCAGACCCAATAAGATCAGGTCAAATCTAACTAAATTAGGCTTAACCCAACTTATTAAATTTCTAATCAAATTAGAAATTAATTTGGTCCAGCTCCTGATTAAATCAGGGTCAAATCTCCCACAGCGATTAGGTCAACTCACGACCTGATCGGGTCAAACCCAATTGAATCCAATTCGATCAAATTTGATCAAATCCATATTGCTCAATCAAATTAAGTTAATCAATAATTAAATTACTAATAAATTCTCTAATAAATATAGAGTCCCAATCGGATGGATGTCTGGGCAATAGAGTCCATCAACATGAAACTCCTGAAGAGTCCCAAACCAGTAGGACTCTCGAACCCAGTGTCCCAAATGAATCAAACTCATGATCATAGAGTCTCAGACTAGTGAGACTCTTGATCAGAGAGTCCTAGATAAGTAGGACTCAGAGTCTCAGTCTAGTGAGACTCTTGATCATAGAGTTTTAGTCCAGTGGGACTCTTGACCACAATGTCCTAGGTCATCAAGACTCATGATCAGCCATCACATCAGGTAAGAACTCCTTATGTGTATGACCCCATAGGTTCGAATCCTAAGTCTATAGCATAGAAACCAATTTTTTGTATCAATCTATGTGACCATCTAGCAATGGTACCCAAGGTCCGGATAGGTTGAAAAGTCGTAATGCAACAACGATGAACCTATGGAATATGGTTACCGTATAATTCATCCTCTTAACCTCGATGCTCAAAAGATGATTTAGAATTTACTCTCAATTCTAAAATTCATCCATAGTATATTTTAAAATTTAGCATTTATATATGGACTACCCCGACTGAGGATTTGCTAAATTAAAATACAGCGATGTACTTGCTCTAATACTTGGAGGGGTCAATCCCATCTTGACTCACATACCGACAAGCCAAGTACTTGACTGCACTCTATAGTCTTCCATCATTGAATTAAAAATTCAAGTAGTCTGGTACCTAAGTATAGTGAGTTGCTTGCAAGTCACCATGGTGGTCTCACGTCTAAGGGACACTTAAACCCATATCCTTCGGGGCTAATCTTGATAGAAGAAAAGCTCCGGAGTTGGTCACATTCAGTGAAGATGTATCCATACATCTCACTTGCATGCCATACCAGTGTCTTAACATTCCTTGGTTATAAGAACAACCAACCTATATGGTACACAACGACCTATACTCGATAAACATTATCGTTTTAAGGAACAATGTATGTTTTGGTCATGCACAATTTAAGGACTAAATGACAAATCTTTTTTTGTCAAATCTAGATAGTCCTAAGAACTTCATCACAACATAAGAGTTTATTAGAAGACAACAAATTTTATGATGAAAAATGCTAAAATAACTTTTATTAATTTATGATTCATATACAATTATAAATGTATAGCCCAATCATCAACAAGCTGATGATTGGCTTTGGAACATATTTCCAATAGGCTTTTATCCTTATTAGGATGAGGTTCTTCTTCTATTCCTAACAAAGACATCAGGGCATAAAAGGACCATTGAATGGGCCTCTCTACTTTTTTTATGTCAGGACGAGGTCCTCCTCTTGTTCTTGACGTGATGGACTTTTATTCTTATTAAGATGAGGTTCTCCTCCTATTTCTAATAAGATCGCTGGGGCACGAAAGGATTACTAAAAGGAGCTCTCCCCATCACCTCCTATCTTGAATGATTAGAGGTTTTCTACTTTGTTCAGAAATGAAGCTTGGTTGGATCACTTCCTATCATTATAAATTCATTCTAAGAACAACAATTGTTAAAGAAAATTTTATTGAAACAGATATTGATAGTACATTCGTAGGTTTTTTGAGTTCCAAGATTGCGGGAACATCGATCCTCCAAGTTCTTTTAGATAATAAGTTTCTAGTTGGATAATTTTCACGACCTCATAAAGATCTTTTCAGTTTGGGGTGAGTTTTTCTTGATTCTATGTCTGTGAAATATCTGCTCATCGATGCATCAGATCTTCCACTCCGAATGCTTTGCTTTTCACTTTATAGTTATAGTGATGGGCTACTCTTTGCCTATAGGTAGCCATCTTATCTGAGCTTTTTCCTACTTTTCCTCCAATAGATCGAGGTTTGCCTTGAGATCTTATAAATTGCTCTATTCTTTGAAATCTTCAACTTATGTTAAGAGAAGTTCAAGTTCAATCGGGATGACAGCTTCTGTTCCAAAGGCTAATGCAAAAGAAGTTTCTCCTATTGGCGGTCTTTGGGTGCTTTTGTAAGCCTAGAGTACATGATAGAGTTCATCCACCCATGTACCTTTTATCCTTTCAAGTCTTATTTTTATCCCCTGAAGTAGAGTTTTGTTGGTTACCTCGACTTCACCATTTACTTGAGGGTGCACCACAGATATAAAATGATGAAAGATATTCAAGTCTTCACAGAACTTGGCAAACTTTGCTTCTGCAAACTGGCATCCATTATCAATGATTAACATCCGAGGTAGGCTAAATTTGCAAACTATTAACTTTCAGATGAAGTCCTGTACCTTGACTTCAATTATTTTTGTCAGAGGTTCAGCCTCTACCCACTTAGTGAAATAATCCACTACTACCAAAAAAATTTTTTGTTGTCCAGATGTCATGAAAAAAAGCCTAAGTATATCCATCCCCCACTATGCAAATGACCAAGGGGCACTTAAGGGTGTGAGTTATAAAGCTAGTTGTCTTTGAATACTTGCATTCCTCTGACATTGATCATATTTTCTCACATAATTTATGGCATCTTGATACATGGTTGGCTAATAATATCCTTGTTGAAGTAGCTTATAAGATAAAAATCTGGCTCCTAGATGATTTTTATATATTCCCTCATGAATTTCTCTTAAAGCATAATCAGTTTTGAAAGGTTGGAGACATTTGAGGAGTGGCAAGGAATACCATCCCTTGTATAACTTATTTTCATACAAAACATAGTGGGAGGCTTGATTTCTCAATTTTTGAGCTTTCTTAGGATCTCTAGGAAGACCTCTATCTTTAAGATATAAAACTAACGGGTCAATCCAACTGGGCTCATGGTTGACCTACATTACTACTTGGGACTCTTCCAAACTTGGATGCTACAGAACTTCAAAAAAAAACCCTTTTGGTAATTCATTCAGGGTCAAAGTAGCTAACTTGAAAAGAAGATTGGCTCTAATGTTTTCTGCTTTGGGAATCTATTGGATACCAAAGCTATTAAAGGCCAAAGTCAGGCTTTTTATCTTTTTCAAGTACTTCTTGATGTTTTCTTTCGAGCTTTGTAGTTGTTATTAACTTATCCCATAACTAGCTGAGAGTCACTATAAACTTTTAGATGTTCTGCTTCCAGCTCTTTAGCTATTCTCAGCCCTACAATTAGAGCTTTATATTCTACTCCATTGTTAGTAGTGAAAAACTCAAAGCGTAGAGCATACTTAGTAATAATTTTCTCTGGATTAGTTAAAATCAGTCCTGCACCTGCCCCTGAGGCATTGGAGGAGCCATCTACATACAAAGCCTAAAAATCTTTAGGAAGATCAACTTTTTCTTCAGGAGAACTAGGAGTACAAACTTCTTGGTGCTCAGGTTTAGCTACGTCTGGGATGGTGCACTCTACTATAAAGTCAGCCAATATCTGAGCTTAGATGGACGACTGAGACTGGAAATTGATATCAAACTCAGTTAGCTTAATCACCATTTTGCTATCCTTCTGAAAGTATCAGGTCGGTGAAGAACTGCCTTAATAGGTTGATCAGTGAGAAGTATAACTATATGCCCCTGAAAATAAGGTCGAAGTTTTTTGGCTGCAATCAACAAGATATAAGTTAATTTTTCTAATTTGGTGTACCTTATTTCTGTATCTCTCAGAACTCTACTTATATAGTAGATTGGCTTCTGAATTTTAGCTTCTTCTCTGACTAGGATGCTCTAATGGTCATTGGGGACACTGCCAAGTATAAAAATAATTCTTTCCCAGGTTCAGGCTTGGCAAGGAGTGGAGGTGAACTAAGATAGTTCTTCAATTCTTCAATGACCTGCTGACACTCAAGAGTCCAATTGAAGTTCTTGGATTGCTTAAGTACTTGAAAGAAGGGCATGCAATGCTCCACTGATCTCGAGACAAAGCGATTTAGGGCTACCACTTTGCCTATAAGGTGATGAACTTCTTTTATTATTTTAGGGATAGTCATTTCTTAGATGGCTTTAATCTTCTTTGAGTTTGCCTCGATGTCGTGTTCCGATACCATGAATCCTAGAAACTTCTCAGAAGTCACTCCGAAAGTGCCCTTCATGGGGTTCAGTTTCATCTTGTACTTCTAGAGGGTGCTGAAGGTCTCTTCACAGTTGATGATGTAATTTGATGAAGATTAGCTTTTAACCAGCATGTCATCCACATAAATCTCCATATTGCGATCGATCTGCTCCTTGAAGATTTTATTCATCAGACACTCATAGGTGGCACCTGCATTCTTTAGTCTAAATGGCATAACCATACAACAATAGAAACCATGGTCAATAATAAAAGCAGTTTTTTTCTTATCTTCTAGTGCCATCTGAATTTGATTGTAGTCGGAGAAAGCATCTATGAAAGTGAGGAGCTCATGACTCGATGTAGCATCCACTAGTTGATCAATTCTTAGCAAAGGGTAGCTATCTTTTGGATAGACTTTGTTCAAATTTATGAAGTCTATGCACATTCTCCACTTACTATTTGTTTTTTTGACAAGGATGACATTGGCAATCCAATCTAGATAGGATACTTCCTTGATGAACTTGGCTTTGAGAAGTTTGTCGATCTCATCCGCAATAGCTTTTTGCCGCTTCGATGTAAAGCTGCGCTTCTTTTGCTTTATCGGCCGACATTTAAGATCTATAGCCAGATGATCTTCCATCACCTCTGCATCAATCCCGAGCATATCCGTGGGTATCCAGGGAAAAACATTTGCATTCTTCTGTAAGAAGGCCACGAGCTATTTTTTGACCTCTCCCTTTAGGTTAGAGCTAATCTTAATGATATGATCTTTATGTCCATCATTTAAAGGAAGAATAACAAGATCTTCAATTGGTTCTCCTCGTTCTTCCATCAAATCATCACGAGCATCAAGCCTATGGTTCTCCTAGTTCTTCCATCAAATCATCATAGGCATCAAGCCTATCTATCGAATAAGATTCCATCTATTTTTTCCTTGTAAAGCAATAGTATAATTGTGCTACGCAACAGTTTGATCTCCTCTAACTTCTCCAACCCTATAACTGGTTAGGAACTTTATCTTTAGGTAATAGGTCGAGATGACTAACCGAAGTGCATTCAAGCCAGGTCGACCAAGGATGGCATTGTACGTTGAGGGAGCCTTCACCACCAAAAAAATCCACTTGGGCCTTTGACTGTCTTGGGTACCGACCTACTATGATAGGCAAGGTTATTATTCCCTCAACCGATGCCGCATCGCCAGTGAATCCCACTAGTGGAAAACTTATTAGCCCCATTCTATTATCAAGTATGAACATTTTAGAGAATGCATCATAAAACAAAATATCAATAGAACTTTAATTATTAATTAAAATACGACGTACATCATAGTCAATAATATTTAAAGTCACTATAACCACATCGTTGTGCAAAAGTTGAACCCCTTGGGCATCTTCTTCAGTAAAAGTGATGGATTCTTCAGTTCGTTGCTTCTTCACTGGTTCTGCCGATCCATTTGCCTACCCTCATTGATGTCCCCCATCAATGATGTTGATAATTCCGAATGGAGGCAGATCTCCTTATGGCTCATCTCTTTAAGATGGTTCAGGCAATGGCAGGGCTCTTGGCCGATCTTCTCTTCTTTTTGGCCGACATCTAAGGAATTGATCCAGTTGATCCCTTCTTATCAGTCCCTCAAACTCGTCTTGGAGCTGGATACATTCTTCAGTATCATGACCGTGGTCACGATGGTAGAGATAATTTTGTTGAGGTTGTACCTGGCTGGATGACTTCTCATCCTCTCTGACCTTGGCAACTGCTTCTTTATTTTCATCAATACTTAAGTCTTTGAGGTGTTCATGGGAGCATAGTTGTTGAAACTTCTGGGGGGAGAGTTCTACCATAATCTTCTATCCAGACTTCCTTGTCAATGAGCTCGAGGTGGGGTTCGAGCTAAAGGAAAACCAGCAGGGTTGTAAGTATGCTTTTTGAAACTTTTTCAAAATATATAGCAGCGGAAGTAAAATTAATCTACATTAATTCTATGCATGCTATTATCTAATTATAAAATCCTACTTAGGATCTTGGACATGTTAATATGTATTAGAAAAATAAAATGCTTTCGATTAACAAATCATATTTGCTAATCGATCTATATTCAGAACATAGTACCCGTGTGCAGATAACTGATCTCCATGACCTAAATCCACCGAAAGAAGCTCTGACATTGCACTATAGCCGCACACTTATCTGGCCTCTATGGTTGGTCCATATGGAGCCCCTAATCCTAATTAGTCCCTCCGAAGTGCTAGCTGCTCTTCGAGGCCTTCCACTGCTGACCTTTGTTGATCTAATCAATGAACTACTCTTGATCTTCCAAACACTCTAGAAATTAGAAGATGTAATGGAGGAAGATGAGATGGTGGTGAAAGTCGATGGAGATCTGGCACTCAAACTCTCCATCCAAACATAGAATCTCCACTCTAGGATTCAACACCCATTCTTAAGAACCTTGACACTTCTCTCTTTGGAAAAAAACATTACGCCAAAAGAGATGTGCCCCTCTCTGATTTCCATCTTATAGAAATCCCTCTAATACCTCTCGCACACCCATGCACTACCAAGGCTTTTCGCTTTCACATGCCTAGAAAAAATCTTATTTTTAATAGGTGTCTATTGAGTGACTTGCATGGGAGGATAAGGATGGGTTGGTTGAACTCATTTCAACCAAATCTCTTGAATTCAAAATTCAGGAGGACTCCTTATCTCATTCCAGCACCCATCCCAATTTTTAACATGAAGAAGAACTCTTCTTCTACATGTGTACAAATAGAATGGTGATCAAACAAATGGGAGGGCATGGAGAAAAGATAAGGATGAGAGGGAGTTGGGAGGTTTCAACTAAACCAACCATTTCAAGTTGAATTCAAAATTCAACTTGAGTCCCATCTGATCCAACATTTGGACCAGGTCATATGCAGGAATAGGGGAGGCACAAACACTCTTCTAGCATGGATAAATCCCGTGCACATTCACAATGTGCATGGAGAAAAAGAACGGGTCAAAGTACCATGGCGCAAGGAGATTTAAAATTCAAACAAGCTTTGAATTGGTCCAAATCAATTTTAACCAAACCAATTTATCTTGGCCAATAAAACTAGGATAAACCTAATTAGATTAAGCTTTAACCCAACTTAATTAATTTCTAATCAAATTAGAAATTAATCGAGTCTAATCCTTGATCAAATTAAGGTTCATCTTCCTAAGCGATTAGATCATCACATGATCTGATCAGGTCAAACTTAATTGAATCAAATTTAATTAGACTTGATCAATTCTTCATCGCTCAATTAAATTGAGCTAATCAGCAATCTAATTACTAATTAATCTTTCAATAATAACTGAGTCCTAATCCAGTGAAATTCTTTAATCAACCATCAGATGAGGTAGAAACTCCTATTGTGTGTGATCCCATAGGTTCGAATTCTAAGCTGGTAGCATCAGAACTAATTTTCTATACCAATTGATGTGACCATCTAGCAATGATACTCGATATCCAGATAGGTCAAAAATCATAATACAACATCGATATAACTATGGCATATGGTTACCATATAATTCATCCCCTTAACCATGATGTTCATAGGATGATCTAGGGTTAACTGCCAACCCTAAAAATTTATCCATATTATATTTTAAAATTCAGCATCCATCATATGGACTATCCCAACCAAGAATTTGCTAAATTGAAATATAGTGATGCATTTGCTCCAACACTTAGAGGGGTCAATCCCATCTTGACTCTTGCACCGACAAGCTAAGTACTTGACTGCACTCAGTAGCCTTCCATCACTGAATTAGAAATTCAGATAGTCCAGTACCTAAGTACAGTGAGTTACTTGCAACTCATCATGGTGATCTTAGGTCTAAGGGATACTTATACCCATATCATTCGTGAGCAATTTTGGTAGAAGAAAGCTCTGCAGTTGGGTCACGATCAGTGAAATGTATCTCTATATTTCACCTGCATGCCATAATAGCATCACCATGCTTCTTGGTTAAGAAGACAACCAACACTTATAGCATACAATGACCTCTCTTGATTAACGTTGTCATCCTAGGTAACAACGGATCATTTGATCGCGATCAGTTTAAGGACTAAATGACAAATTCTTCTTTATCAAGTCTAAGTAGTCCTAAGAACTTCATCACAGAGAGTTCATTATAGAAAGATGCATAAAGTGATGAAATTACTAGAATAAAAATTTTATTTAATTAAAATTTAAATATAAATTATATTTAGCTCAACGATTTACAACCTAGATGATTGGTTTTAGGATATATTTTTCAACAACTCTCACTTAGACTAAAGCCACTTAGAATAGTATCGAATGCCCATCTTCCAATTATGATTGTCGAACTCTTTGATTCCGAGAGTTTTAGTAAATGGGTCGGTCACGTTCTTCTTTCCATCGATCTTCTGAAGCTTGACGTCACCTCATTCCACGATCTCTCATACAAGATGATAGCATCGCAGAATATACTTGGTGCATTGATGTGCCTTTGCCTCCTTCGCTTGAGCTATGGCTCCAGTGCCATCATAGTAAAGTAGAATTGGACTATCCAAAGAGGGTGCCACTCTCGTCGATGAACTTTCACAGCCACATAGCTTCCTTCACAGCATCAGATGTCATGACATACTCTACCTCTCATACAGAATTGGCCATAGTATGCTGCTTGAAACTCTTCTAGCAGACTGCTCTACTATTTAGGATAAACACATAACCTGACACACTCTTGTTATCATCATGATCTGACTCAAAACTAAAATTAGTATATCCCATAAGTTTCAAGTCAGTATCTTCATAGATAAGCCACTGGTCCTTAGTATGTTTCAAATACTTTAGGATTGTCTTTACAACCTTCTAGTGATGCTCATTTGGATCAGACTAGTATCTACTCACTATCTCTAGTGAGTATGCTACGTCTGGTGTCATACATATCATGGCGTACATAATGAAACCCACTATCAAAGCATATGATATTTTACTCATATGCTCTCTTTCTTGAGGAGTTGTTGGACAATTCCTCTTCGAGAGAGAAATTTCATGGCCTATCGAAAGATAGTCCTTCTTAGAATTCTCCATGCTGAACCTCTTCAGCATGGTATCAATGTACGTGGATTAGAATAACTCAAGCAACCTTTTAGATCTATCCTTATAGATCTTCATCCCTAGGATGTAGGAAGCTTCTCCGAAGTCCTTCATGGAGAATTGAGATGATAGCCAAACTTTTATTTTCTATAATGCAGGGGTGTCCATTAAGAGAATATCATCCACATAGAGTATAAGAAATACAACTATAGAATCGTTAGCCCATTTGTACATGCAGGGTTCCTCTCCATTCTTAAAAAGTCAACATTCTGATTACCTTATTAAAATGCATGTTCCAACTTCAAGATGCCTGCTTCAGTCCATAGATGGATCTCTAAAGCCTGCACACCTTGGACTCGTTTGTGGATGTGAACCCCTCAAGCTGTATCATATACATCTCTTCATCTAGCTCTCCATTAAGGAAAGCTATCTTCACATCCATTTATCAGATCTCATAGTCTAGGTATACTGCTATCACAAGCATAATCTGAATAAACTTGAGTGTTGCCATTGGAGAAAATGTCTCATCATGGTTAATATCATAATGCTGATGATATTCCTTGGCAACCAGATGGGTCTTATAGGTCTCCACCTTCCCATCTGTGGTTCTTTTTTTTTGAAAATCCACTTACATCCAATAGATTTTACCCCTTCAAGTGGATTAACCAGTGTCCATACAATATTGACTTTCATGGGTTCCATTTTGGACTTCATGGCTTCAAGCCACTTATCGGAGTCAGACCTCTATATGACATCTATGTAGTAATCAGATCCTCATCGTTCTCATTGAGTTCAACAGGATCACTATCCCAGATCAAGAAATCATAGTATCTATCTAGCTGACATGGTACTCTACCGGATCTCCTTAAGGGTGCCTTTACAACTGGCTCTGGGTTTGATCTTATCAAATCCAGTTCTACAGGTTCACTAGAATGTGTCGATTCTTCCACTTATCGAACTTCACCAAGCTCAACATAGAGACAACTGTTTCTTTCATAAGAAACTTCTTTTCCCAAAAGAATGCTCTATTAGTGACGAATATCTTTTGCTCTTCAGCAAGGTAGAAGTAATAACCTCTAGTTTTCTTAGGGTACCCTATAAATGAATACTTTTCAAACCTAGGTCTAAGCTTTTTTGGCTGTAAATATTTTACATAAGTCAGACATCTCCAAATCCTAAGATGAGCGAGTGTCAACTTACGACCAATCCATATCTCATATGGAGTCTTTACAACAAACTTGCTCGAAACGTTATTCAAAATAAAACAAGCAGTCTCGAGTGTATACCCCCAGATAAAATTGGTAGAATTGCAAACCCCATCATGGATCGAATCATGTCCTACAAGATCCGATTTCTTCTTTTGGATATACCATTATGCTATGGTATTCCAGGAGAGGTCCATTATGAGAGAATCCCATTCTCTCCTAGATATATCAAGAACTCATTGGAGAGGTATTCACCTTCTCGGTCTGATCGAAGAGTTTTAATACTTTTTTCAAGTTATTTTTTTACCTCATTTCGATATCGTTTGAATATTTCAAATGAATCAGATTTACTCTTCATAAGATAGATGTACCCATATTTAGATAGATCATCAGTAAATATAATCAAGTAGTAGAATCCATCTCTAGCATATGTGTTCATAGGTCCACATACATCAGTATGTATTAGATCCAGAAGATTAGTGACCCATTCACCCTTTCTAGTGAAAGGTGATTTGGTCATCTTACCAAGAAGATAAGACTCATAGGTAGTCAATAATGATTCACAATCATCAATGTCAAGGATATGCTTCTTGACTAACTTGTTGATTCTATTCTTGTTTATATGACCTAGCCGACTGTGCCAAAGATAGGTATTAGTGACAACATCTAGTTTAGGATGTTTATTTAATGTATACATTAAACTAATAGACTATGATAAAATATAAATATCATTTCCTAATTGTCCTTGTATTATTATAATACCATTCATAATGATATCATAATAATTTTTTTTATTGACAAATAATAAGCATCCTGAGCCAAAAGCCCAATAGATAATATGTTCATTATAAAAGATGGACAATAGTGATAATCACTTAAAATAATATTATTATTTTTAAAAAATAGCTTAAGAGTTTTCAATTCTAGGACTGGAACTTTACTTCCATCCCCAATATTAAGAAATCTATCATCATTTCAAACTTTCTATCAATTTGAAGTCCATGCAACGAATTGCATATATGAATTGGACTCCCGGTATCTAACACCCAGGTAGATGTATCACATACAAAGAAATTATAAGATATTATCATATAAAAATTTTGACCAGCAATCACTTGCTGATTTCTTCTATTCAGTCTATTCAGGTCAAGAGGATAATTTTTCTTTAGATTTGCTTGATTAGGATCAACACTAGACTCCTCGTTTTTAGATCCTAAATGCTTGTCATTATCCAACAGTGAACGGAGTGGATTTATACTAGCCATTCTGTTTATCTGAAAGAAAAATATGAAATCTTATTAGCACTTGAATTATTTAACTCTAAAGATTTGAACTTTAGTCTCAAGGTTCTTCTACTATTTTTAAATAAATTGATAGCCTCTACCTTTAATTTAAGAAATCACACTAATTTCTTTATGGGTACCGAAATCCACATAGAATACAAACAGGCCCGAGAAAAGCTCTGGCTAACTCGTGTACATCTAAAGGTAGGTTCACAACCAATTATTTCTTCAAATAATTTTTAGTAATTTAGATTTTGCCTTAGAAATCAAATTGGTAGGCTTTGGCCTCCATTGAAATGGTCCAGTTAGGTCCAACCATTAACATGATCGACTTTGGTGCATCAAGCAAACAAAAATCAGGCCTGAGGAAAGCTCTGACTAACCTAATTTTCATTCAGAGAGTGCGACCTAATCATCATATGATGGATAGTAATTTCAATATCCAGATGAACATTAGGTGTAAGGCACCTCCAATGTCCACCTAGAAAATTGGACTCATTACTATTCACCTTAATAGAAGGCTTTGATTTAGTTATCCCCATAACCTTATCATTTTAAGGATCTAATAATTTAGAGGATTTAATTTACTTATGATTTGAGATAGAAAGGACACGGACCATATTGCTCCCACTGACTTCACCAAGTCAAATCCTCCCACTAACTTCACCAAGTCAATTGATGAGGACTAGGATCAATTTCGGTCCATGGACACCTAATTCAGTCTTATTGATTGAAATCAGTCAAACTAATTCCTAGTGACATGGGTCAGCAGAAATCACTAAGTGATCTAATCAAATCCTAATCAATCATGTCGGTCAGATAAGTGAGATCAATGAAAGGGATATACTATTAACTCATCAAAGATCAAATCAGTGCAAGTAGCTCCCAGTTAAAAACTACTAGTCTAAATTGCCAGACTTATCTTAGACCCCAATCAATTAATTAGGTTTAATTAGATCAACCTAGTGATTGCAGACTAGACTGCTTAGCCATGAATTAAGTTCATCTTGGTCTTGTTAAAGACATGGATTATTCAACTACAACTATTGAAGCTAAGTCTAGAGTGTCCTTGACCTAATCTAAGTCAACACTTGGTTAGATTTGATCAACTACTCTACATTAATTCATTCTTTAACTAACCTTAGGTCTAACCTAATTAATGGATCTAATTCATCAAATCCTTTAACCTACTGAATTATGAATTTGTCTTAGGATCTTTAATTCATAATTCTAGATCCTACTAGATAATACTTAATTCTTTTAATTAAGTTATGGGCGATGGGTTGGGGTTCGGCATTTTGAAAATAATTTTTAATTTTTGAAAGATTCTTTACAACCTAGCACTATTTCACTAAATATGTCGACTCATTTAAAAAATGGATCAACTTATTACACAAACAAGCACTAGTTGTAAGTATGTTCAATCAAAAATAGCCATAAATAGCTTCAGCTAACTTTTCGATCAAGCTAGCTCAGATTCCATCCGAGCCGGCCTGAGTAAAAGCCAAGCTTAGCTGGGTCCCTGAGATAGCCGATTCAAGTAAAAAAAACTAGAAACCCAACATTTCATTGAGCTGGCTCGGATCCTATCTGAGTCGGCCCAATTATAAGCCAAGTCAACTAGATTTCTGAGACAGTGGCTCGAGCAAAAGTCTAGAAGTCAACATTTCGTCGAGCTAGCTCAGATCCCATCCAAGCTGGCTTGAACAGATGTCCAAAAGTCAAATAATTAGTTGAGCTAGCTCGAATCCCATGCAAGCTGACCTGAATAAAAGTTGAGCTGGCTCGATTCCTGATCGAGTTGGCTGGAACAAAAGGTCTGAGAGGCTGTATTAGGCTCGCACACTGGTCGAGCTGGCTCGATTCTTGAGATAGCTGGCTTGACCAGCGAATAGAACTTTCACAAGATTCTGTTTAGGTTTAATCTAAACCTATGTATATTACATAAAAAATCATGAAATATTTAGATCTAATCTAAACACTAATTCATGATGAAATTTAGATTAAAATTAATTAAAAAATATATCATAAAAATTCATTAGATCATATCTAAAATTTTTATGATCAATGTTATAGATCGCAACGTACCTAAATAATCTCTCTACTGTAAAGGATAAACCTTATAGCAGAATAATCTACAGTCCATGCAATCATTGTGTTACACATTAGATCTTTCCAATTTACATAAAAACATGTCGAGTAACTTGTTGCTCTGATACCATCTGAAGAAAAACCAGTAGGATTCTAAGCATGCTTTTCGAAACATTTTTGAAATATTTAGCAGTGGAAGTAAAATTAATCTATATTAATTCTATGCATGCTATGATCTAATCATAAAACCCTACTTAGGATCTTTGACATGTTAATATGTATTAGAAAAATAAAATGCTTTCAATCAGCAAATCACATTTGCTGACTGATCTACGTTTAGAATATAGTACCTTGCGCGGGTAGTTAATCTCTGCGATTTGAATCCACCAGAAGAAGCTTTGGCATTGCATTACAGCCGCACACTTATTCAACCTCTACGGTTGGTCCACACGGAGTCTCTAATCCTGATCAGCCCCTTCAAAGTACTAGCTCATCTTTGGAGCCTTTGATAGTTGACCTTCATCGATCTAATCAACGAACTGCTCCTGATCTTCTGGATGCTTTAGAAATCAGAAGACATAATGAAGGAAGACGAGATGGTAGTGAAAGTCGGTGGAGATCTGGCACTCAAACTCTCCACCCAAATCTAGAGTCCCCACTCTAGGATTCAACACACACCCTTAAGAACCTTGATACTTCTCTGTTTGGAAAAAACCTCATGCCAAAAGAGATGTGCCCCTCTCTAATTTCTATCTTACAAAAATCTCTTTGATACCTCTCACACACCCACGCACTACCAAGGCTTCTCACTTTCACACGTCTAAAAAAAATCCCATTTTTAATAGGCATCTATTAAGTGACTTGCATGGGAGGATAAGGATGGGTTGGTTGAACTTGTTTCAACCAATTCTCTTGAATTCAAAATTCAAGGGGACTCGTTATCTCATTCCAGCACCCATCCCAATGTTTAACATGCAGAAGGACTCTCCTTCTATGTGCGTACAAATAAAATGGTGATCAAACAAATGGGAGAGCATGGAGAAAAGATAAGGATGAGAGGGAGTTGGGAGGTTTCAACTAAACCAATAATTTCAAGTTGAATTCAAAATTCAACTTGAGTCCCATCTGATCCAACATTTAGACCAAGTCATATGCAAGAATAGGGGAGGTGCAAACACTCTTCTGGCATGGATAAATTTCATGCACATTCACAATGTGCATGGAGAAAAAGAATGGGTGAATGTGCATGGAGAAAAAGAATGGATCAAAGTATCATGATGTAGGAAGATTTAAAATTCAAATAAGCTTTGAATTGGTCTAAATCAGTTTCAATCAAACCAATTTATCTTAGTCGATAAAATTAGCATAAATCCAATCAGATTAGGCTTTAACCCAACTTAATTAATTTCTAATCAAATTAAAAATTAATCGAGTCCAATCCCTGATCAAATCAGGATCCATCTCCCTAAGCGATTAGATCATCACATGATCTGATTAGGTTAAATCTAATTGAATCAAATTCAATTAGACTTGATCAATTCCTCATTGTTCAATCAAATTAAGCTAATCAGTAATCCAATTGCTAATTAATCCTCCAATAATAACTAAGTTCTAATCTAGTGGAACTCTTTGATCAAGCATTAGATCATCTTGTGTGTGACCCCATAGGTTCGAATCCTAAGTCGGTAGCATAAAAACTAATTTTCTATACCAATCGATGTAACCATCTAGTAATGATATCCAATATTTGGATAGATCAAAAATTGTAATGCAACATTGACGAACCTATGGTATATGGTTACCGTATAATTCATCCTCTTGACCACGATGCTTATAGGATGATCTAGGGTTAACTACCTATCCTAAAAATTTATCCATATTGTATTTCAAAATTCAGCATCCATCATATGCACTATCCCGATCGAGGATTTGCTAAATTGAAATATAGCAATGCACTTGCTCTAACACTTTGAGGGGTCAATCTCATCTTGACTCATGCACCGACAAGCCAAGCAATTAACTACACCCAGTAGCCTTCCATCACTAAATTAAAAATTCAAGTAGTCCGGTACCTAAGTACAGTGAGTTACTTGCAAGTCACTGTGGTGATTTCAGATCTAAGGAATACTTATATTCATATCCTTCATGAGCAATCTTAGCAGAAGAGAGCTTCATAATTGGATCATGATCAGTAAAATATATTCCTATATTTTACCTACATGCCATAACAGCATCACCATGCTTCTTAGTTAAGAGGATAACCAATACTTATGGCACACAACAACCTACTATTGATTAACGTTGTCATCCTAGGTAACAATGAATCATTTGATCGCGATCAGTTTAAGGACTAAATGATAAATTCTCCTTTATCGAGTTTAAATAGTCCTAAGAACTTCATCACAGAGAGTTCATTACAGGAAGATGCACAGAATGATAAAATTGCTAGAATAATAATTTTATTCAATTAAAATTCAAGTATAAATTATATTTAGGTCAACCATCTACAATCTAGATGATTGACTTTAGGATATATTTTCCAACACAGGCTCGTCTACGCTTAGGAGGACTTCTGGGGTGCAGTCGAGCTTCACTCAGCTTCTTAATAATTGCGGGCTTACTTGATTTGCTCATCTACCGCTCTTTGATAGTCTCTTCATCTTTCAACTTGAAGGCCTCCTTCGCTCGGGCATAGCCTTCAATCTGGGCTAGCATGTCAGTGAAGTCTTGGGGGTACTTCTTTTTCATGGAGAAAAGAGATCATTCTTTTGGAGACCATCCTTTAGTGTAGCCATAGCAATGGACTGGTCTAGATTGCGTACCTCTAAAGCAGCAGCATTAAAATGATTGACATAAACTCGGATGGACTTTCCCTCATTTTTCTTGATGTTGATAAGAAAGTCAGAACCTCGCCTCTTGCACTAACTGCTGATGAAATAAGCTATGAATTCATGGCTCAGCTGATTAAAAGAAAAGATGGTATCTAATTGAGGCTCGAGTACTAGTTTCTTGCTTCTTCTTTTAAAGTAGAGGGGAAAGTATGGTAGAGAATGGCGTCAGGAGTGTCCTAGAGTAGCATCATGGTTTTGAAGGCTTCGAGATGGTTAACTTGGAGGTCCCATCATAACTTTTAAACTAAGAAAGTTTGAAGTTCGACAAGATGGGTTGCTGCATGATTTAGACAGAGAATGGAGGATTAGTGCAAATGTCATCATTATGGACTGGGACGGCATAGTGGAGCTTCTCAATCCGTCGATTCATTTCTTAAAGCTTTTGATCAAGAGTATCATCTCAATTATGGATCTTAGAGGGTTGGTGGCTGTAGATGAAGAGAGTCTTCTCGGGAGAAGAATCATGGTCAGAGCAGGGGCTCTCCACATTTTGTTTTTCCTTCCCTCGGGTTTCTAGTCTGCTTGCCCAAGTGGGCCTTTTTTCTGATAGGGGTCTCTCTGGTTGAGCTAGTACCGAAGGTTGCGCATAGCCTATACCATCTCGAGAGGCCTCTAATCTGCTGCATCAGTAAGTTGAACTGCTCCAAATCTACCACGACCATCGATGGAGGGGGTTGAGGTGTTGGAGATGGGGTCGAAGCAAGCAGATCTAGGTTAGATCTGGCGATGGAGGTAGTAGTCTGTCGGATTGTAGCCTTTCTTGGTTCCATTTTATAGGAATAAGGAGAGATCAGAGAAAAAAGAGCTAAAGAATTGAAGATGAAAGAAAGAAGATGAACTCGATTGAGCACTCCTTTTAGAACAAGGGCTCAAGATTCCTTCCTCTAGCATCAATTTTGTTGGTGCAGAAAATGGCGTTGATGTTGGAGATTGTTGGAGCTAGAGAAGATGCAGACATCGATGAGTCCTACAAGATGAAGTTCTGATCAGAGTTGGCTCCGATAGAACCCTCCAATGGTCAAGTAAGAATGGAGTGCTTAAGAAAAAAATAAGCAGAGTAAGAGCTAAGAGATTGAGCTCAAGAAGAACAACCATATCTAGAGGGTCCTTTATATAGATGAAGCATGTAACAAACTGATAGTGACAACTATAACCGCCTGGTAGTGGGTTGTTCGGGCCATGTAGAGATTGTTATAGAAAGTGGGTTGTCATTTATTACGACTCGTTAGTTTGTTGGTGATCCATAGCAGGAGTTTGGATAGAACCTCTACACTTGTGTGTAGGCTTTGATAGCTTAGAGAAGTTTGACCATCTAGCCAAGGATAGTTTTCTTTGAAGAAATCTGGCTAGAAGAAATTCAATTAGAAGAAGCACGACTAGAGGGAGCATGGCTGAAAGGAGTTTGAATGGAAGGAGTCCGACTAGAAGGAGTTTGATTAGAAGGAGACCATCCGAAAGGAGCACAACTGGAGGGAGCGCGGCTGGAAGGAGTTTGGATGGAAGGAGCATGGCTGGAGGGAGCATGGTTGGAAGAAGTTTGACTAGAAGAAGTTCGATTGGAAGGAGACCATCCAAAAGGAGCATGACTGGAAGGAGTTTGGATGGAAGGAGCACGATTGGAGGGAGTGCGGCTTGAAGAAGTTCGACTAGAAGGAGACCATCTAGAAGGAGCATGGCTGGAAGAAGTTCGACTGGAAGGAGACCATCTAGAAGGAGCATGGCTGGAAGAAGTTCAACTGGAAGGAGTCCATTATTTATAATAGAAGAATTTGACTATTCCCAAAATCTACTATTCATTAAGGCCGAACGGGTTGGGACCTCGATATCAAAGATCCTATTATTCATCCTAAGTCAAAAAGCAATGTTAATAAAATAGTACTTCTCTTTATCATTCAAGATCGTCTGATCGAATTTTACTAGGCTTTTGATAAGTTATGTAGTGTGGAGTTATTGCTGAGAAGATCGACAAATTTCATAGAATAGAGATCGGCCACCAAGGACTTCGATGGGAGTTATTTTGTTAGGATTTATGGTGCTTCCAAGTCTTGAAAGACCATAGGAGCTAGGGTATTAGCTTTGGGAGTCTAAGATGGGTGTGAGTCCTAGGACTAAGACAAGAGTTATCCTAGGATGAAGGCGGCATGTAGAACTGCACGGACTCGAGGTTCAGGTGTGAGGACCTTAAGGAGCTTGGTAGGTGCTCTGAAGATCTAGAACACAAGATGGAGCAAAGGATCAAAGCTAGGAGAAGAATCAACCAAGATAAGAGGCTGACACACAAGCGGACTGGCTCGGATATGCGGTCGAGCTGGCTCAAGCTGAGATCGAGCCGACTCGGGATGCAGTCGAGCTGACTGTCTTACGCAGATAGAAGATAGGATTTGGATGATATGCAGTCGAGCCAGCTCGGCTCCTGACAGAGCTGGCTTAATGGTGGCGAACAAAATTGGATGGGGGTTTTCTATTTGAGTCTTAAGGCCTGGTCCAATAAGATCTTAAGATGGCTAACACATGCATGGATTGGGTTTAGATCCAGGGGATAAGAGCATGGGAGATATAGGTATACATGGGCTCGATGAGTACTTTCATGTATTGGATTAGCTAGGAGAGTTTTTGGTCGGGTCTAATATCCATGTATAAATACATAGGATGTATTAGGATTTTAGAATGTGGATTGAAATACAGATCTTTTCTCCCTCAATCTCTCTTCTCTCTTCTCTCTTCTCTCTAGAGTTGTCGCCCCAAGAGGGCGCCTCCCTTAAGTCCAAGAAGGGTGGTGCCCCATCGCATATCTAAATTAGTGGATCGATGGTTTGCTGCCCTTAAAGAATGTCAAAGGCCTCCTTAGGTCCATGCTAAAGATCAAAGGTTTCTGCAACATGGTATCAGAGCTGTACCATGATTCTCAACATTTAGTATCTGAGCCTGATGGTGCGTGAAAGCGAAGAAGAAGTCATACAGGAAGAAATCAAAAATCTGCACAAGTATTTCATGGTATGTTTCGAATCTATCTTTGTTATTGCTATGGTTTGGCCAATCGGGAGCAACGAGTTGAAGGTGGAGGTTGAGAGGATTAATGGGAAGGATTTTTTTCAAGATGGAAGGTTTGGGTGCATGATTTTCTAATCTATCTTGGTTGGAGAGATCGGGGTATATGATGGCTGATAGGTTCTCTAGGAAGATGGGTAGTGTGGGGCTGTTTGATGGATGAAGAGAGGTTTCTTAAGATATAATGATTGAAGAAAAGTTGAAGAAGCGACTATACGTTCTTCGATTGTAGGAAGGTGGAAGAAATAGTCGGGGATGCATTCAGTAGTTCGACCAGAGCATGGATTTGCGAAGTTTTGATGTTGAAGATGGATGATCTATGGAGGTCCAGCAGGTCAGTGCTGGATGGCTAATCTTGGATTAGGTTTCTTCTGCAAGAGCACCAAGGAGGGTCACGGTTCAGGTTGAGGATGGTTTGTGTATAGCAAGAGAGGACTTGGATACCTATAAGAAGATGGTGTTGATATGAAGCATGGAGTGTTGGAGTGCCGCTGTAGTGCTTCCCTGGAGGCACGGGATTGAGAGAGGCTCAGCGGTGTAGTAGTCGAGGAAGGTATCTCAGCAGATAGTGTTAGAAGGCATCTCAAGGAGACTAGGAGTAGGTCTCAGAGAAAGCCAGGGAGTCTCAGAAGCCTTAGCATGAGATAGATGGGTCTGAGCTCAGGGTAAGGTTTGAGCTATAGTTCCTCCAAGCGTAATTGAAGCGATGGCTGGTGCAGGGGCAGAAGAGAAGAAGGCTAGGATGGAATTCCCTAGGATTCAGTCACTAGATTCAAAAGAGTTGGATGAGCTCTTGAGTTTCGGAGGTTCCTATGGGTTGCGGAGGTATCTGAGATAGCTTCGAAGGAGTCTATAGAGTGTGGAGGATCCAAAGGAGCAGCGACGGTGTTTGAGTTATTATGGCAGGCCCAATAGTGCAGCATTGGGTGATTAGCCTTAGGTGACTCGATTATAGAGTCAGGATCTTCTATGGCATTAGGAGGACTTTGATTTTAGGTAGAGCATCGGGCAGAGGTAGCTTTACCAGTGGAGATGTGACACGAGTTCAGAGTGGAGGAGTGCAGGAGGATCAATATCCTAGTACTAATGCCAGAGATGCATAGCTCTAGGTGGAGCGACATGTGTGGAAAAGACTGGTGAAGTTTTGAGGAGATCGTGTTAAGATATGCAGCGAGTGCTAGTACAAGAATGCTGTGGGATCTTAAGGAAAGTCCAAGACAATTGATGTAGCTACCAAGTAGAAGGATTCCTACAATTTTCAGGATGGTGCATAGGTACAAGCCAAGATCTTCAATGGTGGAGGTGGTCATACCAAAGGTCTCCAAGGATGCACAACAACTGAAGAGGATTGATGGAGGCAATGTTTGCATAAGAGGCTGTCAAGGTGCGCAACAATAGTGGGATTGTGCAGGAGAGTATTGCTAAGGTTTGCCAAAGCTTGGAACACCAAGGTGGAGATTGTTAGAATTTATGGTGCTCCCAAACCTTGAAAGGCACAGGAGGAGCTAGGATGTTGGCTCTGGGAGTCTAGGATGGGTGTGAGTCCTACGGTTAGGATAGGAGTTATCCTAGGATGAAGGTGACGTGTAGCCCTACACGGACTCGAGGTTCAGATGTGAGAACCTTGAGGGGCTTGGTAGGTGCTTTAGAGATCTGGGACATAAGGTGGAGCAAAGGACCAAAGCTAGGAGAAGAATCAGCCAAGACAAAGAGTTGACACATAGATGGGGGCTCGGATATGCAGTCGAGCTAGCTCGAACTGAGATCGAGCTGACTCAGGGTGCAGTCAAGCTAGCTATCTTAGGCAGACAGAAGATAGGGCTCGGGCGAAATATAGTTGAGCCAGCTTGACTCTTAACAGAGCTGGCTCGATGGTGGTGAACAAAACTGGATGGGGTTTTCTGTTTGAGGCTTAAGGCCTGGTCCAATAAGGTTTTAAGATGATAACATATGTATGGGTTGGGTTTAGATCCAGGGAATGAGAGCATGGGAGATATGGATGTACATGGGCTTGGTGAGTGCTTTCATGTATTGGGTTAGCCAGGAGAGTTTTTGGTTGGGCCTAATATCTATGTATAAATACATAGGATGTATTAAGATTTTAGAATATAGATTGGAATACAGATTTTTTCTTCCTCAATCTCTTTTCTCTCTTCTCTCTAGAGTTGCCACCTCAAGGGGGGCGCCTCCCTCAAGTCCAAGTAGGGAGGCACCCCATCATAGATCTAAATTGATGGATCGATGGTTTGCTGTCCTTAGAGAATGTCAAAGATCTTCCCAAGTCCATGCTAAAGATCAAGGGTTTTCGTAACACGGTATCAGAGTGGTACCATGGTTCCCAAAATATTTTACCCCTAATAAGCATGCAGCTATGGGTGGCCTAGTCTAAGGTAGGGTCTGGATGGGTCGATGAGGATGGATCCATAGTCACCGAAGAATGTTGCCTGGTAAGAACACGCTCCACAGCACTCTCCACTAAAGAAGAAAGTCGATCAGACACTTCATCAACAACATGGCGCACAATATCCACTATTTGATCTTCCTCAAGGTGAATTGATATAGGTGGCACTAGCCGAACAGATGGACCTGCAGATCTCAGCACAGGCTTAGGCACTGACACGGTCTCTTCTTCATCATCAACCTTGATCCATTGGCCATTTACTTTTCTAAAACCCATTCTCTTCAAGGAGTTTTCATCATAGGTATCAAAGTGTTTCATTTCTTTAAATGATTCACCCTCTATATCTATACCAAACTCTTTAAAGATAAGGATGAGGAATTTTTCATAGGGTAATGTAGGCTTGGCTCTCATCCTTGCTTCCTGCATAATCTTTATCATCATAGCAGGAAAGTTAAATTTCTCCTTCTTCAATATGTGATACAAGATCCCCATATCATTTTTAGTTGCATAATCAAAATGACCAATTTGGGGGATGAAAATTTTGCAAACCATGTGATAGAGAAGTCGATGCTCAGAACTTAAGTGTTTTGCCAAAATTTCTTCAAAATCTAATGCATCTTCTCTATTGAACAGCAGACGCAATCCTTCGGCCTGATTATCAAATCGTTCTACCTTTTCATAGGGTGTTTTTAGTAGTTATCCTAATGTCTCAATTGATAGAACAATTCTAACTCCTTTTACTTCAGTTTTTAGTGATTCCCATAAATTCTCTCACTAAATTTGGATAAGTGGGCAATTTTAGCGAACAAAGATACTCCCACCCTTAAAATTTGATATATTCTCTAATTTTAAATCCTTGTTTTTCCAAAAAATTAAAGTATATTTTTCTTTCAATGGTCACTGCTCTTGAGGAGAATGATATTACCTTCGAGGGAGAGGATGTAGGCTATGTTGGAGGTTGAATGGGGGTAAAGAATGGAGTGCATCGATGAGCGATGAAAATGTTGGAGCAGCAGCAGCTTGAGCAGTTAAAGGAGGAGGAGGAGGTAAAGACATGGCTGGAGGAGCAAGAACCAGACCGGATTGAGATGGCTTAGAAGTATCCATGCAATTCTTCGTTTGGCATTCGTACATCCATTTTTGAAGGGGCGTGACCGTAGGATGCGTGCAAAGCCTCTTCTTCCTCAGTGTCATGGATCCAAATATGCTCTATCAAGGTTTTTAGGACTTTGATTTAGGGTATTTCTGAGGGAAATTGGATGCCCTAGAGTTGTAAGGTGGGACAGCTAAGAGAGGTAAAAAGGAAATAATCAAGGTCCCATGGGAAATTCTATTTTATAAACTAGATTCCTGACATTTAGTCGACTAAGATTAAATAGTTGAAGTTTCAGGCTTAGAAAGTTGCAGTAAAACATTCCTTTTCTAATGAAATTTAAATAGAGATGATTCAAAAAAATTCATCATATTGCAATAATCATTTCAACATGCAACCACATTCAATAATTTAACAACATGGGTCAAATAAACCTAATTACTTTCTTATGGCACAAAATCTTTCTTCATTCAAAGATTTAGTAAAAATATCTATAATTTGATCTTTAGTTGGCACAAACTTAAGAGTTATGTCATTATTTTGGACATGATCTCTAATAAAATGATGTCTAACCTCTATATATTTTGTTCTTGAGTGTAATATTGGATTCTTTGTTAACTTTATGGCACTAGTATTATCACATCGAATAGGAATATTGTTATAAGTGATACTATAGTCTTTTAGTTATTGTTTGATCCATAATAGTTGAGCACAACAACTCTCAGCAGCAATGCACTAAACTTCCATCATAGACAAGGCCACTTGAATGTTGTTTCTTACTAAACAATGAGATCAAATTCACTCCTAAAAATTGACATGTTTCGCTTGTACTCTTCCTATTTAAGCAACAACCAGCAAAATCTAAATCATTATATCCAATTAAATGAAGTGAAGATTATTTTGAGTACCATAAGCCTACATCTTGAGTATTTATCAAATACTTAAAAATTCTTTTAACTATAGCTACATGTGATTCTTTAGGATTTGATTGATAGCGTGCACATTTGTATACACAAAACATTATGTCTCTTCTACTTGTAATTAAATATAACAAAGATCCAATCATACCTTGATATAGCTTAGGATTTACTGCTTTTTCTTTTGGATCTTGATCAAGCTTACAATTTATGCTCATTATTGGGGATAAACCCCACTCCCACCGAAGTCCAGTCTGATGCTTAGCTTGATGTAACTGATAATCGCAGAAGAGCTTCGATCACGAATTCTTTCTTTTTTGGATCTCTCTAGCAGCCGAGCTCCTTCTGGACCTCTCTAGTAGTTGAGCTCCTTCCAGACTTTGCCTTCAACCAGATCCCTCCATCGAACAAATTTTTCTTTAGGTCTCTCCTTCCACGGATCTACATGCAGATTTCTCCAGCAGATCTACTTCTGGATCCCCCCAGCGGATCCATGTTCAGACATCTCTAGTAGACTTCCTTCAAAGACTCCTCTAGTTGCGGGACTCCCGAACCCCTCCCGACCAAACTTTCGATAGTTGCCTAGAAAGGTCTCCCTTCAAATCTAGCTCCGTACACAGCACGAATCAACTCATGCACAAACTGCCTTAGAGGAGTCCGAACTCCTCTAGGATTGATATAACTCAAAGTTCTTCACCAATCGACGTCTACCCCATCCAAACTTCAACTATTAAATCTCAATAGATTGGCAAGTTATGACAATGAACACCACTCTCAACTGGCAAGTCACGATAATAGATACCATCCTCCGTAACAAACATTGCATGGCCTAAGCGATCCACTACTAGACGGTTATGATTGTCACTATCAATTTGTTACAGACTCCATCTATAAATGGGACCTCTAGATATGTTTTCTCTAGACTCTCTTCTTCTACCCAAGACTCTGCAACTTTCTTGACTGAGCACTCTATTTCTATTGGTTGAAAGAGCTGACTTGATCATCAGAGGATCTTATTGGAGCTGCCACCTGCGGCTTTGGACGAGACTTATTTTGCAGGTCACCGATGGCGACCTCATCCTCTCTGACTCCAGCATTTCTCTGGTGACAACCAGATTTCGTACAAACAGAATTGGTGCTAGAGGAAGGGCGTTCTTCCCCTTTTGAGGTTTTCTTATTCTTAAAGGAGTGCCCAGCAGAGATCTCTACTTCTTCTCCTCTAAAGTCCTCCTCGAAAAAGATGCCTTCCAGAAAAGCTTCAACCCGATGGTCAACAGCCTCCACGGCCAGATTCCATCCAAATCTATCCATCCCTATTTCATCCCTAGCAATTCAAGATCCACCTGCAGCAATGGTGGATGTAGAGCAGTTTAATCTGCTAGTCCAATAGGTTCGTGGCCTCACGAAAGTAGTATAGACCATGCAGCAGCAGCAACCTCTGATGTCAATTTGGCTAGAGCAGGCTTCTTCGAAGCCCCATGATCTGGTCTAGGGATGGCCGACTCAGGCTAGCCAGTCGGTGACCTCTGAGAAAGGGAAGCAGAGGGCCGAGAGTCCCTGCTCTGATCATAACTCTACCTCTGGGGGGGACTTTGCCCCCATTCAGTTAGAAGACCTTGGAGACCTATGATCGAAAGGATCTCCTGGACCAGAAACTATAAGAGATGAATCGATGGATCAAGGAACTCCACCGTGCTTCTCCTTCTATGGTAGTGATATCTATACTGACCCTCCTTTCTCTCACTACATCATGCAGGAACCTATCTCACTAAACTTCAAGCTCTCTCAATTCAAGAGCTACAATGGGACTACCGATCTGGTCGACCATTTGGAAGCCTTCTAGATGATGATGCTACTTCATGGCACACCAGATGCCATCCTCTGCCGAGCCTTCCCATCCACTTTGAAGAAAGCAGTCAGAAATTGGTATTTAGCCCTTAAGTCGGATACCATCTTTTTCTTTGATCAAATGAGCCACTAGTCTGTGGCTCAATTCATTAGTAGCCGATGCCCCCACCGAGGTTTTGATTTTCCTGATGAACATCAAGTAGCAAGGAGGGAGAATCTATCCAAGCTTATGTCATCTGATTTAATGCTGCTGTACCTTAGTGGTCTTGAAATCTGGACCAGTCTGTTCGCTATGGTCGCACTAAAAGGACGGATCTTTAGAAGAATGATTTACTATTCTCCCTAGAGAAAGAAGTATCCAAAGAAACTTTGCTGATCTGCTGAGCTCGGACTGAAGGATATGCTCAAGTAGAAGAAGGCCTTTCAAGGCCATGAAGGATGATGAAAGCCTATAGAAGAATGGTGGAACGAGTGAGTCTAATAGACCCACCATTTGAAAAGAAGCCGAATGAAGGTTCCACCGCTCTCCCAATGGACTCCTTCCTGAGCGCAAGCGAGCCCAAACTCCTTTCCAAGCTCGATCGTCAAGGGAAGCCCCTTATAGAAGGACGCGTGTAGAAGCTCCCCCCTCCGAAGGTTCCATAACTATGCCTCCCTTCAATGCTCCAAAAATATCAAGTTTTGATGAAAATTAAGAGTACCAGCTACCTAAATTGGTCAGAAGGAATTATGACTCTTCTCTAAATAAGCACAATCCGATGTAAATACTATTTATATCATCATGATCATGATCATGATACTGAAGAATGCATTCAGCTTCAAGACAAAATCAAGGAGCTCATCAGGAGAGGCCGGTTGGGTCAATTCTTACGATGCATGCTAGATTGAAGCAAGAGAAGATCATCCAAGGGCACTGTCGCAGCCAGAACTGCCAATGAGGGAGGAACAATGAGGAGATCGATTGCCTCTCATCATCATCAACACCATCTCTAGGGAACCTCGACGAGGGGAGGCTAGCAGACCAATAGAGCCCGAGAAGAGGTAGAGAATTGAGGAGCCCATTGCTTTCACCATCGAGGATGCTCAGGGAGTTCAGTTCCTGCATAATGATATGGTTGTAATTACTTTAAATATCTAATTATGATGTATGCCGCATCCTTGTTGATAATAAAAGTTCAGTAGATGTCTTATTTTATGATGCTTTCTCCAAAATATCTATACCTGATGGTCGGTCGGGGTCGATAAACTCCTCGTTAGTGGGCTTTACCAATGACGTGGTATTAGTTGAGGGCATAATAACTTTGGTTGTGGCTGTAGGACAATATCCAAGGTAGTCTAGGGCACAGATGGACTTTCTGATAGTGAAAGCCCCATCAGCTTATAACGCGATCCTCGACCGACTTGGTCTAAATGCACTTTGGGCTGTAGTGTCAACATATTATTTGAAGATGAAGTTTTCAATAAGCTATGGGATCAGAGAGATCAGAGGAGAACAGACCTTGGTGAGTTACTGTTACTCCATGGCCCTATAGAAAAACACCCAGCCCGACCTTTTTACCCTATTGATGGACTGGCTGTCCGCAATGACCTTATGGAGGAGCGGAGAAAGCCTATGGAAGACCTCATTTCCATCCCATTAAACAACGAAAATGTGGAGCACACTATGCAGATCGGCTCCAACTTGGGGGATGAGGTCCGAGAGCAACTCATTACCTTCCTTTGGAGAAATGCGGATGTCTTTGCCTAAGTCCCAATGGATATGCTGGGGATTGATGTCAAGGTTATGGAATATTGACTGGCTGCTAATCCCAAGTGTCATCCAGTAAAAGAGAAGATGCATAGCCACACTTCGGAGAGGCAGAAAGCAATTGCAGAAGAAGTTGACAACCTCCTTAAGGTCGGATTCATCCGAAAAGTTAACTACCTGAGCTAGGTCTCAAATATGGTGCTTATCAAAAAGACGAACGACAAGTGAAGGATGTGTATAGACTTCAAAAAGCTGAATAAAGCTTATCTAAAAGATAGCTACCCCCTACCTAGGATTGATCAACTGGTGGATGCAACATCGGGCCACGAGCTCCTCACCTTCATGGATGCCTTTTTCGGCTATAACCAAATCCGGATGGTGCTAGAGGATGAAGAGAAAATTGCTTTTGTTACAGAGCATGGTCTTTACTATTATAAGGTTATGCCTTTCGAACTCAAGAATGCAGGGACAACATACCAGTGCCTGGTCAACAAAATCTTCAGAAAGTAGATCGATCGAAACATTGAGGTGTATGTAGATGACATGCTCGTCAAGAGTCGAGCTTCAATAAATCACATCACCAACCTCGAAGAGACCTTCAGTGTACTTAAAAAGTATAAGATGAAGCTAAACCTGACCAAGTGCACCTTCGGTGTGACCTTGAGGAAGTTTTTGGGATTTATGGTGTCGAGGCATGGGATTGAGATGAATCCAAAAAAAATTTGGACTATTCAGGAGATGACCACTCCAAAAATAATTAAAGAAGTTCAGTGTCTGACTGAAAAAATGGCATTCCTAAATCATTTTATCTTGAGATTGATCGAACAATGCATGCCTTTCTTTCAAGTTCTCAAGCAGCCAAAGAGCTTTTGCTGGATGGTGGGATGCCAATAGGCATTCGAGGAGCTTAAAAACTACCTCAGCTCACCCTTACTATTGGCAAAGCCTGAGCCTGGAGAAGAATTATTCTTATATCTAACAGTCTCCCCAGCAGTCTTGGCAGCAGTCCTGGTCAAGGAGGAAATGAAAGTATAGAGATTGGTCTACTATATAAGCCAAGTCCTGAGGAAAGCAGAGATCGGATACTCTAAGTTAGAAAAATTGACTTACTCTCTTCTAATTGCTATCAGAAGACTCTGACCTTACTTTCAGGGGCACACCATAACTATCCTCATGGATCAACCAATTAAAGCAGTCCTTCATCAAACGGATGCCTTCGGAAGAATCACAAAATAGGCAATCGAGCTTACATAATTTGACATCAACTACCAACGTCGGCCATCGATCAAAGTTTAGATATTAGCAGATTTTGTAGTGGAATGCACCATTCCAGATGAAGTCGAGCTTGAATAGAATGAAACCAGCATCCCATAGTCGCAACTGAGCCCCCCCGATGCCAATCTTTTTGAAGGTTTTTGGATCCTGTATGTGGATGGTTCATCCAACACTGCTGGAGCAGAAGCGGGATTGGTCCTGGTTAACCCCAAGGGAGTCATCGCCAAATATGCGCTACGCTTCAAATTTCTTGCAACTAATAATGGGATCGAATATGAAGCTTTGATTGTTGGATTAAAAATAGCAAAAGAGTTAGAAGCAGACTGGCTCCAAGCCCATAGTGATTTCCAACTAGTGGTTAGATAGGTTAGCGGTAGTTATGAAGCTCGAAAGAAAAGCATGATGAAATATCTTGAGAAAGTAAAGAACTTGACTCCGACCTTCAACAGTTTTAGCATTCAATAGATTCCGAGGGTAGAAAATGCACGAGCCAACCTTCTCTCTAAATTGACCACTTTAGCCCCAGCCAAACTATCCAAAGAAGTATTTCTTGAAATTCTAAAGTACCCCAGCATAGAGGAGTCACAGCTTGTTATGCAAGTCGAGCACGAGCTGAGTTGGATCGATCCGCTAGTTACCTATCTCAAGGATGGAGCTCTTCCTCATGATCCGAAAGAAACTCGGAAACTCAGGAATCAAGCTTCTCGGTATGTTCTGTATGAAGGCAAGCTATATAAAAGATCGTATTCTCTACCGCTCTTAAGATATCTTCGACCTTCGAAGGCTGACTTTGCATTATGTGAAGTGCATAAAAAAATTTATGAAAGTCATGTAGGAGCCAGATCCCTATCGCAAAGACTACTTTGATAGGGGTACTATTGACTGACCTTGTACCACGATTCTATAGAGTATGTCAAGAAATATGACCACTATTAGAGAAATGCAAACATACAAAGACAACCGACCTCCGAGCTTACTCCACTAAGTACACCTTGGCCATTCATATAGTGGGGAATGGATATACTTGGCCCCTTTTCAATGACATTCGATCAACGAAAGTTTCTCCTAGTTACGATCGATTACTTTATCAAATAGGTCAAGGCCGAACCATTAGCAAAAATTACTGAGGCCAAGGTACAAGACTTCATCTGGAAGTTAATCATCTACTAGTTTGGTCTGCCCCAAACTCTCATAATGGATAATGGGCGATAGTTCGCTGGGATGAGGTTCACTAAGTTCTGCAAAGATCTAAACATCTCCCATCACTTCATGTTAGTGGTCCATCCATAGGCAAATGGTGAAGCAAAGGTGACTAACATCAAGGCAAGGCTTGAAAGAGAAAGGGAGACTTGGGCGGATGAACTCTACCACATCCTCTGGATGTACCGAACTACTCAAAGGCTACCGACTGAAAAAACATCATTTGCCTTGGCCTTTGGAATAGAGGCAGTCATCCCAATCGAGCTTAAACTTTCGTCAGCATGGGTCATGGCCTTTAATGAGAAGCATAACTCACAAGATCTTAGTGTCAATCTTAATCTACTAAAGAAAAAAAGAGAAAAAGCCCAAGTTCGGATGGCAGCCTATAGACGAAGAGCAATCAGATACTATAATTCCAAAGTAAAAAGCAAAGCATTCAGAGTGGGGGACTTGGTGCTCCGATGAGCATCCATTTCACAACCTTAAAATCAAAAAAAGCTTACCCTGAATTGGAAAGGTCCGTATAAAGTAGAGGAGGTTGTCCGGTCTGAAACTTATCGCTTGAAGGAGCCTGAAGTAGCAATACTCCTGTGGCTTTGGAATTCAAAAAACCTAAGAATGTACTATCAGTAACTTTTCTTCAATAAAACTTTTCTATTTTAACATCATTATTTCTTGGCGCAAAAATTGCATGATGACAAATAACTCTCCTGAGCAATCTAAAGTGGCCCGTTAGGAATAGAAGGAGAGCCTTATCCTAACATTAGCAAAGTCGAAGGCCTCATTAAATTAAGATGAGATGAGGGGAGAGGCCCCACCAATGGCCCTAATGTGCCCCTACAGCTCATTAGGAATAGGAGGAGAACCTCATCCTAACGTGAGTAAAGTTGAAGGCCTTGTTAAACTAAGATGAGATGAGAGGAGAGACCCTACCAATGGTCCTAATGTGCCTTATAGCCTATTAAGAATAGGAGAAGAACTTCATCTTAATATGAGCAAAGTCAAAGACCTCATTAAATTAAGATGAGATGATGGGAGAGGCTTTACCAATGGCCCGAATGTGCCCCTATAGCCTGTTAGGAATAGAAGGAGAATCTCGTTCTAACATGAGCAAAGTCGAAGACCTCATTAAATTAAAATGAGATGAGGGGAGAGGCCCTACCAACGGCCCTAATATGCCCCTACAGCCCATTAGGAATAGGAAGAGAACCTCATCCTAACATGAGCAAAGTTGAAGGCCTCATTAAATTAAGACAAGATAAGGAAAGAGGTCCTACCAATGGTCCTAATGTATCCCTATAGTTCATTAGGAATAGGAGGATAACCTTATCCTAACGTGAACAAAGTCAAAGGCCTCGTTGAACTAAGACAAGATGGGAGGAGAGGCCCTGCCAATGGCTCTAATGTGTGTTAGATATATGTGCCCTAGAAGCCAGAATTGGCTGACACTTGTAATACACTTTTAGGGGTAAAATTGTAATTATGACTATAATCAATAAAATGAATTATTTTCTACCACATATGTGTATTTAGTGTCTGTGATACATCCTTTGAGTTAATGATAATGATAATTCATATTTTCAAGAGTTGAAAATTTAAGACATGAATAATCATTATTAACTCATAAAATGCTCCCGACCATAGGATCATCACGAGGATGGTGATTGATCCGAAAGGTTGGTGTACAATCGCTTCTCTTTAGTAGATGAGTCTTGAGTCTATGGTGTGGAGACACAGAGCGAGAGTATAGGTACTCGTTAGAGAATGAGGGCACTGAGCGTGACCACCTCGAGTAGTCATTAGGAAGTCTACCTTCTCGTCAATGACTGACTCGATGCTGTAGTGGTGTGTCTGGTTCTTTGACCTGAGGTGCATCGGCAGTTCACCTTGAGGGTGTTATAGTTTGACTACACCATTACTCGGATCTCCTAGCCATACGAAACCCTGAGGTGTATGTTGGCTATAGCATGTTCATTGTAGGAACTGGATTGCATCAAGATGGAATCTATCTACCTCGGTGGTAGAGGAGCAGCCCTATGATGATCATGAGAATCAAGTCCAGAAGCCCATGGCCATGGCAGAGTGAAATAATAGAAAAAGTTTCTATTTAGGTTTTTACATCGGACTTGAATTGAATGATTACATCATATGACAGAAACTAGGGTTTGACAAGTTCACCTTAACCCTAACCTGATCGGGGCTCAAGATAGAAGAACTTAATCACACAGGTAGCTACACCAAGAGGTTCATATTCAGCTCTGATGGGTTGCCACCATATACTGCTAGGTGTCATTGGTGGATTTTGGGAGCAATTAGAATGATTTAGATGATCGATCATTTCAGCTGTTCGAATCAGAAGAGTTTTGGTCCATCGAAAGGAGTTTTGATGATGTCGATGATAGAGATCATGACATATCCCATTACCATACAGAACTGAACTTAACTGGGTCACACAAACAAGGATTTGAATCTGGTGATCATCAATTAAACTGATCTAGTTCAATTGATCTGAATAAGATTCAATTAGGTTCAAGGAAATTATGTTAGCACTCGATTGAACCTAACATTCTTCTTTTACTATCATAAATAGTTGTCCTGACTGAGCCAAAGGAGTTTATGCTCATTCAAAGGTCTTCACCTGATCTGACTGGAGTTTGTTCAGATCAAAAAAGGGTTATCTTATTTTGTAAGATAATACCTATCATTTTTGGTCAACTGCCATTTCTCGTCCTTTGACTTTAGTCAAAAGTTGACCTTTGACTGGTCAAATGTTGATTATTGATACTTTAACTTTTATCCACATATCATGCACCTATTGGAGAGCTGGTGGGGGCCTGTCCCCATGCCAAAACCTAGCAAGGAGGAGGGTGCACGCCACCCTTGGCGTGTGCCTAAGCTAGAGGCACCTAGGAGTCCCTGTTGGATAGGGACTCCATCTCCTTTTTGGATTCTAATTAGAGTTCTCCTAAGAACCAACTTTGACTGATCTTAGGTGGCATCTAAGGAGGAATCCAAGGGACTCTATTCCCACCAATCAGATTTAGATCTAATTTCATAAAGGGTTGTGATTGGTTAGGAAGAAGAAGAGATGGATCACGCTTAGTCTATAAATAAGACACTGCACCCAACTCAAAGAGCATCACAATTCTCCACGCCCCAAGGCTGCTTCTCCTCTCCTCCTCCATGCCAAAGCATCTTCTCCCTCTCCTCTCCACATCCAAAGAGGTTTGGATTCTTGATTGGTGCAATCCAGATGAGAGAAAGGCGACTGAAAGCTAGAAGGCTGTGCTGCTGCAAAGGACGATTACTGATCTTCGAAAGGTGTTTTGAAGATCCTCCAGATCAGATTTAGATCTAATTTTTGAAGATATGATAGAGAAGAAGAGGATCTCTGGATTCAGCCCATGTGGATATCGATAGAGGCTAGGCACTTACATGGCTGATTCAGAACCTTCCGCTGCATACAGGATCATCAACGGATAATAGGATTATCCAACATCAAGATAGATTAAATTTAATTTAATTTATTTAGATTTTATTTTTATTATTAAAATAATAATAATGAAATTTGAAATATCTTAGATCTAATTAGGATCAAAGAAAAAAATTTTAAAATATATTTTTTGATCCGATCAGATCTGAACGAACCTAATCCAAAAAATCAGGATTTTCCTTCAATTGGTATCAGAGCCAAGGTTCTAAAGTGTTTAGATTTGATTTTAAATTTATTCTAATTAAAAAATAAGTGATTTTAGATGTCACATGAGATGTGATCAGATCTGAAATTAGAAAAAAATTAAAATTAAATGATTTGGATCTAAGATTAGAAAATATGCATGACTAGTCTTGCATGTTTATGATTTAATCTGATTAAATCATATTTTAGATCTATTTATTTACTATTTTTTGATATTATAATTATTATAATAACATCTAAAAAATAGTAAATAAAAATTATTTAATTTTAACATCATATGAGATATGATTGATGCACGTCTAGACTAGTTGTAGAATAGTTCTACATAGTTGTCTAGATTAGAGTTTATTTTGATAAGATCAATTTAAATCTAATTTTTTAGATTATTATGAGATAATTTAGATCTGAAAATATGCATGATTTGATACATGAGATGTATGCAAAATATGCCATGATTAGATCTAATTTGTATATGAGATATATGATATAGATCTAAAACTATTTTGTAGTATTACATGTTCCTGATTAAGGCGTTCCTCTTGGCCGTCCGGTCATAAAAATGAAGAAGGGTTTAAAGGCCCTCTCCTCCTATCCGATGGGATGTTCTTATGATGTGTAGGGGTGTTGTGCGTTCGTCCTTTAATCAAAAATCCAAAAAACTTACTTTCTGCAAAATCCTACATACGAAAATCTAGGATTTATTGTGCATATTTGTTTATGAACCCTACTTTAGATTAAGAATTAAGATTAGGATATAAATTAGATCTAAATTAAGGAATTCAGATCTAAGATATATTCATAATACTAGGTCGGGCTTGGGTACTCAATTAGTTCTAAGCGGATGATCAACCGAAATCAAAAGTTTGGTTGATGGGATTAACAATGCTCAAATGACCAGCCTATAGGATTAAGTCTGGTCAAGGTCGAGTCACGATTTCAAGCAAGACCAATTAGGCTCAAGAGGTTAGAGTCTGGATTGTAGGCTAACCCAATTGCGTTCTGGCTCAACAATTGGTGTTCTAAGTAAGTTTGGCAGATTACGACCGGAACTGGTTTTTATTGGAAGCTACTTATCTGAATGCATTTTCTTGTACGAGTTAATGGCAATTTTTCCACGATCTCACTTATCTGGCCATATCTGTGACACAGTTCTTGATCTGAGGTGTGTCAATAATCCAAGCTAACCCATGCCACTAGGTTAGTCATAATTGTTATTGACTATGACAAAGCTAGGTTTAATTAGTCTGAATCAATTCTCCCTAAGAAAAGATTAGTCTGAGGTCTTCCACCATTTAGATTGTTGCGGCCCTTCCTGGGGTTGATTGTGTGTCGGCTGCGAAATGCAATTAATTGAGCCAATCGATTGATAGCAAGGATATGTCCGATCAAGTTGACATTCATATATTGTAAGAGCCTCAATGATTGTCGATATTCGCTTAGCATCTATTGGAATGGCAGCCATCATTTAGAGAGAGAGCTTTTGAGTGGATAATGGTGTTGAAACCACCTTTCATCGGAGTATCTTAAAATGCTCAGATGTCTCCAAAAACTTTGTGTTGCGTTTAAATGACCATCTTTATCGTGGAAGTCAACTCAGATACAAGTGTCTCGGTTCCATCGAAAGATGCCAATCATGTCTATGTAGAGATTGATAGCTAGAGGGGGATGGAGGATGCAGTTGTGGCCTCAAATCTGGATAGGGTGAAGGACTCAAAGTTAGAATTCAGTTCTATGCAAAAAGGTGTGGGTTGAACTTTACTATAGGAGTTCGGATCAATATATACCGATTATGGTGAGATCATTGAATTAGGCATCAAGTTTGGGTGCAACATGATTAGAGGAATCATTAAGCAAGAGTTGTTCACTCATTGGTGACCCTATCACCAATAACTGTTAGGGACGAGGTGAATTGTAGTTAGTGAGACCGCACCATCATTTAAAACTCATTAATCATGTGAGATTTCGACATTCTCTACAAGAGAGGAGTTAGGGATCCAAGAAAATAGTTTTGAAGCTATTGTTTAAAATAAATCTCTAAATAAATTTGTGTCAGAGTCATATATACAGTATCTAAACTAGAATTTTTGACTCTCTTATAGAAAAATATCTACGCAACCCTATTAGCACGTGTTATCCTGGACACACATGACTGATCTGACCAATTATTAAAGATTACTCAAGGATACTACAAATAGTTTTGATTCTAAGATTACCGATGTTATATGAGAACCCAGACCACTCCCACCTTACCGGCCATCAATCCACTGAATAGGAGCATTCTCTGAAAAAGTGGCATATAAACGAAGATAATAAGGCCAAATATTTCATGTTGGCTCGTGTCTGATATGAGCTCCAGCGCCAACATGAAGAATGGACTGCTTGCAATGTTGGCTCACTTGCAGGAGATGTTTTGGTGACAGATATCGCGTAGCATATATCAAGTCACTGAAATACTTTTAAGTAGGTCCGGGTCTTGCTAGTCAGTAATCAAGATCACTGTCTGCTATCTGTATATGACATGAAGAGCTTGATGAAGCTCAGTGTGAGTTATTTGGATCTGATAGATAATTGGCAATCGCTTGACTGATGCATATGAAAAAGAAATACTGCATACTTCAATATATCCCTAATCTTGTGCCGAATTAATGAACATGCTGTTACCGCTGAGCTTTTCTATAAGGGTTCTAAAGTGCTATGTGCTTGCTATGGAATACGATTTCTTCCAAAAGAAAGCACTCGAAAGAAAAGAATGTCTTTGAAAAAGCCAAAAGATGGAAGGACGGCAATAGAAGAAGTAGAGCCAAGGATGAAAGCCACTGCCAAAGAAAAGTGTTTCATTTTGCAACAGCGACTGGCCACTGAAGCGAAACCTATTACCTGGCTCCTACTCTCTGATAATACATAATATATAGGTCTCTAAGGTATGCTCGTTATTGATGTCTAATCTTATGGATTTCTTTCTACATTCAAGTTAGGTGCTGCTCTAGTTCTATTGCTCATCTGTCATCTTTCCTGTGAGGGTCTTGGAGATAGCAGCGAGCTGAGGGATGGTAGACTAGATCCTATGCATCGTAATGAGCAAGCAGTTGCCTACTAGTACAAGCTGGCGTGGAAACATTTACCCTCTTCGATTTACCATCTGGTTTTAGACTTAGTTTTTAAAGACTTGTTATTATGTGCCGTGCAGCTAGCAGGAATTTGATTTCTGTTTCGTGCTTAGCACTTAGACTAGTAAGATTACTTCTTCTTTAAGGACCATCTGTAACATTCTTTTATGTAGAAAAATATGCTAAATGGCTTCCTTATTAATGGTCTTTATCAGCTACATATTGATTGTACTCTATTTAACTATCGAAGCAAAAACTTGAATCCAAATGTAACTAGGATAGTCCAAATGATAGGTATCTAAATGGCACCTAGAATTAGGTCATATAGTAGAAGATAGGATCAACAATGTGCGAGAAAAATATAATACTGTGTACGTCTACCATTGACTTTCATGAGTCATATCCAACTTGTAATCTTTGGTCTTCTTCCAAGGCAAATATGAACCAAACTTCTTTTTCCCCTTTTTTGTGATATTGGGGGAAAGGGCCACAGATCTCCTTGCCCATGTTAACATAGCTGATGTGTGCGGCTTATTTGATATGCCGACTAGAGGCGATTGTCTACTT